>JASANB010004993.1:0-79682 GCA_030248155.1 Sabatieria punctata | reverse complement strand
GCAAAACTGACTTTTAGGGGTCCCAAATGAGGGATACGCCATTAACGATTGAGCTCTAACCCGGCAGGCCGCCATTGTTAATTACGCTCGCTGGCGGCCTAGTCGGTCACTCATATCGATCAATGGCCAGTCCAGCTAATTATGCGCTGGCTGGCCGACCAAGTCAGTCCCTTAGTATCGATCAATGGCCACTTGGCCGCTGCTGACCCTAATTATAATAATTACGTTGTTTTTTGGCCTTGTTTTAATAGGGTATTGTAGAGCTGATTCCGGATCAGGTGTAGCTGGGGGGGAATCAGGAACCGATCCCAAACAGAAATTAATGTGTTTAATGATCATAATTAATTATAAATTAACGATTTCTATCGATAAATATCGATTATCGAAATTTTTTTTGGCAAAATTACAAAATCGTCCAAAATGGTCAAGTCATATCATATATCGTTTGAAAGCCCTTCGCCTGGCGAGTCTAATGATCACTAAAGCAGCATAGGAAACGCCCCGGGGGATTGGAAAGTGAGTTGTGTAAGACTCTGCTCACAGTGTGGACACTGTATTCGACGAGAGCCTGAAGATGCCATTACAGAGACGACCAAAGCAACGATGAGAGAATGAATACCTGCGCCTTGGTCGCTTCTAATCAGGTCGGAAATTCCTGTGCCTGAGGTATCGGATGCTTAGCTGCCCCAGACATTTTGCTAATTTGTTCCTTTGCACCCTATTAAAACAGCACCGGCAGCACACCGTAATTATTATAATTAGGGTCAGCAGCGGCCAAGTGGCCATTGATCGATACTAAGGGACTGACTTGGTCGGCCAGCGAGCGCATAATTAGCCGGACTGGCCATTAATCGATATGAGTGACCGACTAGGCCGCCAGCGAGCGTAATTAACAATGGCGGCCTGCCGGGTTAGAGCTCAATCGTTAATGGCGTATAAATGAGGGCGTATATCTCAGGATCTAAGCAGAGCACAGCAATGAAAATTTCAGCAATCTTTTAAGAATTTATTGATCTTTCATTTAGAAAGGATTCACTCAAATCCGTTGAGATTTGCAGTTGCTAGAGCGGTGGCAAAACTGACTTTTAGAGGTCCCTAACAAAAATTTCAATTTTATCTACCGTATTCAGTTGACTCCTAAGCCTAAGCCTGAACCTAAGCCTAAGCCTAAGCCTCAGCCTAAGCCTAAGCAAGAAAGTGATTAATTAATATAGGCATATTCTACATGTACTAGGGGGTTTGGGGGGTTACCCCCCTGCTGGAAAGGCCAAACCCCCCCCTCTCACCCCCCCCCCCCGAGACAGGTTAAGGGACCCCTCCCCCCGACCAAAAAATACAAGTGGTGGTAGTGGCTCCAGTATTAACAAACTGGGCCAGAAATTACTAATTTTTAGCCTAAAATTCACTTGAAAAGCCTTTGGAAACCGAATTTGGCGTTTCCACTGCTGATATTTAAGAAAAATCGGTGTTTTTGGAAGCTCTTTTTGTCATTTTTTGCTTGTTTTTAGCTTTAAAACGCTATTTAGCAGCTTAAAATAGCGATTTTTAGCGTCCTTACTGAAAAAAACGTGCTAAAAACGCATTTCTAGGCGTTTCGGAGCTTTTTGAAATTTGGGTCCCCCCACCTGGGCGAAACCCCCCTCGACCCCCCACCTGAGGAAAGCCCCCTACCCCCTCCCCCCAGGTCGGCTCGGAGCTGTTACATGTATGAATATAGGTATAATAGAGGGACCCCTAAAAGTCAGTTAAAGCAAATCTCAATGGATTTGAGTGAATCCATTTTTAAATGAAAGATCAATAAATTCTTAAAAGTTTGCTGTAATTTTCATTAATGTGCTCTGCTTAGATGCTGAGATGTACGCTCTCATTCATTAGGGACCCCTAAAAGTCAGTTAAGCCGGTTTTTTTTGTAAACTGATTAATTTTTTAGCCTCAGATTTTGATTAGCAAATGTTCTAACAGTTTTATGCCCATTCATCCTGGAAGTGCAGTACCCGCCAGACATGGACTAGCATTTCGGCTGATCGGGTGTAGAATTTTGAATTCGTGAGGGGGGTAGTAGCGCCTGAGAGTGTAGCTTAAAAATTCTATTTGCCGCATTTTTACGTCAAAACCGTTTTGCGATCGACCGGAACCGGAATTTTTTAGCTGTCTAAGATTTGATATTGCACCCAGACCCAGAGCTAACTGCGGCAGCTGAAAATTGCAGGAAGCAAGCCAATTGCATGGTGTTTTGCTAAAGTTAGAATGGGCACAAGTACCATAAAACATTGCTGTAGACTACAGGTAGATTGTGTACTTTCAGACTGTTTAAGTTTGAAGTGTGTTTAAGTTTATCCAAGTGATATGGGCGGGCTAGGCCGTTTGTCCGACTATTACACCCTACCCAAGCAGAACCTATCAGAATACTACACAAATATCAAGAGAAAACAAACATAACATAACAAACTACGTGGAGGCTCTTGACTTAGCTCTCCGGATGGTGAGTGCGCTATAATCAATATACAAATCGGTGCAGCCACTGTCACGCATTCTTCGCAATTCATGCCGCAAGTCAAACGCCTTCTTTGCTTGCCATGGAGTCAAGTCCGTGCCAATAAAAACAGTCGAATACTGCGGTTTAGCCATCAAAACCGCTCGCTTTCTAGAGAGAATGGCCCTCTTTGCCGACATGTCCTTCAGTTCGACCAGCACCTTCTGTCCATTCTTTGAACTGACAGTCCGGGTGTTGGCAATAGTCGAAGTGTCAATTTGCAGGTCATAGAACATGTCCTTTACCAACTGCAAGACCTCCTGTGCATTTGACTGAGTGGTGGTGACCAATCCATTGATGACAATGTTTAGGTCCCGACGCTGTTGCTCGCGCATTTCGCGCTCCCAGTCACAAATACGCACAAGTTCAGAGTGCGCGTTGTCGTAAGACGCAGTTGGGTTCGGAACGGGAAGTCCGTTTTTAGCTGTGCGCAACACAGAAGCATATGTCTTTCGGGCAGCAGAAGTTTTCGACAGCTGAGACAAGTCGTCAGTTGCTTTCTCCAGCTGTGCCGATATTGTCTCTATTTTGTCCATCAGAAAGGTCAGTTCCGGCTCGGGTCGATCTGTCTGAGTAGGAGCATCTCTGTCCTGAACACGTCTGAATTTGAATCTTCGAAACACCCTGCAGCAGTCATAACAACAAATGGCCAGAGCCATTCCGGGATTTCCGAGCCATTGAGAGACTCGGCTGACCACAGAGTCATGGTAGGAGGCGGCAGTTCGGTCCCCCAGACAGTCTTTGCCAAAGCAGCTTTTACAGATGAACAGATGACGACAGAAGCAACAAGATAGCGAGTCGGAATGGTCGCAAATCACTTGACAACGAACGCATTTTCGGACATCAGGTTTAGGCGTAGAAAGCCAATCCGTCGTAGAAAGCATTGTAATCGTTAGGCAGTGGGCAAGGGCATTGATAACACACAGGCAGTCAGAGTGGACAGAACAGGCCGCCGCTCGCCAGCTGGCCAGCGCACTCAACTGTAACACTGTTTGAACCAAAGTAACGGCTGCCATGTTTTTTGAAATTGCTTCTGATGCATCATTACTAAATTTCATGTAAGAAAAGGCTTGAAAACAACGTTTTTTCGAAATAAACAATTTCGATGAACAACGGTAAAGTAGCCCAGAAAACGGCCATTGGTTGCTGACTGGGTAAACACCATTGGCGGTTTTAGTGCGGGTGCATATGGAGCTCCTGCAGCTGGTGCGTATGGATCAGCGCCGGGTGCTTATCCTGCTCCTCAGCCGTACTTCGCTCCCGCCACCGCTGCCGCTACTGCATATGCCTCTGCGTACCAGGGCGCATCCGCTGGCTCACAGGTATGACCGGTCTGTAAAAGTCAAACATGAGGTCCACTCTAATGCTGCCCATGTAAATTCAGACTTCAGCTAATTTCCGGGCATGATGGAACCATGCATAGTCAGGTGTTCTGGGGGTTTGCCCTCCCTCAGCTTGGGCTCAATCCCAAAACCAACCCAAACCTTCACTTGTCTTCCTGGACCCACCCACTAAATGGCCGCGAACCCGCAAATCGGTGGAGCCACCCCAAAATTTCGCATTTTACCTAGACCAACCCATTTTTTCCGGCCCATGTACAGATGGAACTGATTAAAGTTCCGTTTTCTTTGACTCTGCCTCAGATAGCGGTCGGCCGTAACTGGAACTGTTTTCAAAGTTAGGTTAAAATTTAATTGCTCTCAGAATAAAAAAAGGCAAGGTGGAGGCCGTAAGAGAAACGTTAGTGCGTTTAGTATAAGGTCGAGATAGCAGGGTTCGTGCGGGACCTGGAAAGTCAGGGAGTCATGGAAAAGTCAGGGAATTTGGTGTCTGGTCAGGGAAAAATTTGATAGCATCAGAAACATCACGCCGCCAAACGGACCTGTCAGCGCTTTACAGAGCACCCTTTTGAAGATCGGTCTTCTGACTTTATGTACTACTACTTAAACCAGAAATTTACCATCTGAATACCGTTTAAATACGTTTTACAAAGCCAATTTTTTCAAATTTTCTCAGATTGATTGCAGTTTCCTCACCCTTTTTGGTCAGGGAATTTTGACTTTGGTCATGGAAAAGTCAGGGAAAGGTCAGGGAATTTTGCTATACAAAAGCCGCACGAACTCTGGATAGGCACTAGTACTTTAAAATATTACAGTTTTCGTAGAAAGTGATGTAGCTGTGCTAGTTAACGGTTGTCATTTGAGCAGGCTTCAAACACATCGTCGACTGGCTACGCCACACGGCTGGACTCGAGCACGTTTGCAGCTCCGAAGACTGGAGGTGGTACCAGTGGATTGGATTGTGTTAGTGTAACAGCCGGTTTAGGTGCCAAGCCTAGTGGAGGCACGTTTCAGAACGTGTCTGGAGGGAGCAACGCGGTGACAACGTCCAGTCAGCGCACTAACGTGGCAGGCAGTAGGTAGGGTGGAGCGCGTTCGGTAGTAAGTGGAGCATTGCAGATACGTCGTACACGGGCTACGATGCGGCCGTCTACGCAGCTGCCACCAGCTACCTGCAGTCGAAGGCCAGTGGCAGCAGTAATCAGTGGCTGGGACTGCGCAAAGGCGGACCTGCGGGAGGAGTCGGTACTGGAGGCACTGGAGTGGGTGGAGGACGCGGTTCTTTTCCAAACAAACGAGGGGGCGGTCGTCCTGGCGGCGGCGGAATGCAACAACTGCACTACTGCGAAGTCTGTAAGATAAGCTGCGCCGGACCGCAGGTATGCAGGCAGAGGTGTTGTTACGTGAGACAAACGGATTATTTAGACGTACCGGGAGCATCTGGAAGGCCAACGTCATAAGAAGAAAGAAGCACAGATGAAGGCAGGAGGAGAACAGTCGCTGGCGCGCACCAAGGTGTCATTTCGCTGCGACCTCTGCCAGGTCACTTGCACTGGTCAAGACACGTACAACGCTCACATCAGAGGAGCCAAGCACCAGAAGGTTTGCACTCGGCTGATTTTGGTTTATTGTTTGGTGGTGTGTTCAGACTCTGAAGCTGCATCAGACATTGGGAAAGCCAATACCAACCAGTGAGCCTACCATAATTCCGCCGGCTCATAGCGCCGGCACCGTGGTGGTGGCGAGCGCAGGCGGGGACGCGGGCAAGAAGGTGATTGGTGTGCCAAAGATGAGCTTCGTTGGTGGTCAGAAGCTGACCAGCACTGCCACTGGTCAGTCAGAGATCAAAGTGTTAGTCGGTGGTGTCACCACTGAAAGTGCGCCTTTGTTTCGCGTCCGTAGTGTTCGGGCAGCTGGCTGTCTTTGTTTCAGCTGACGCCGCTACAGCGGCTGCCATTCAAGCCGAGCAGAATGTCCAGCCGGTAGGAGAGGACTACGTGGAGCCCATAAAAGACCACACGGGCAAATTGGTGCAGTTCTTCTGCAAGTTGTGCGACTGCAAATTTAATGACTTGAACGCCAAGGACATGCATCTCAAGGGCCGTCGTCATCGGTTGCAGTTCAAAGTAGTTCGGCAGCTGGTCTCATCTGTTCTTTTAACCGAGGTATTTTTGTAGAAGAAAGTAAACCCGGACTTGGAGGTTGACATGAAGCCTGGCTATGGTCCTCGCCGACGACAAAATGAGGAGCGTCTTCGCAAGGAGTTGATGCGTCTACGGCAGCAGGAACTCTGGAGCATGCGGTTGTTTTATTTGCATTGCGGTTAAAACAGTTAACTGACGAGTGACTGTTTAGTGCCATGTACACCAATCAAATGATGCCAGCACCTATGAACTCCGGTCCTCCCAAGCCGTTGTTTGGTGGCCCCGGGGGCGGACCAGCGGTGTGTTGACTCTTGCTTTTAATAACCTAGAACATTCGATTGCTTTGCAGGGCCAACGCGGAGAGTCATCTGATGACCGTCATGTGATGGCGAAACACGCTGAGATTTACCCTACAGAAGATGAATTGGCCGCCGTGCAAAAACTCGTGATCAACACGGAAAAGGCGCTCAAAGGGGTTTCCGATTACTTCGCAGAGCAGTGAGCTTTCTTGCTTCTTACTCTAGATGTTAGCGCAAGAAATGCTCTGAGTTACTAATTTTGTTTTTTTCTGCATTGGTGTTGTAGAGACAAGAAGAAGCAGCAGGAAATAGACGAGGCCAAGAAGGCGGCGGAGGGTTCGGAAGGAGACAAGCCGACGCCGGCAGATGACGTGGACAAGTCGGAGGAGCGTCTTCTGAAGGGAGTGATGCGCGTCGGTCTCTTAGCCAAAGGTCTGTTGCTGCGCGGAGACATGAAAGTGCACCTGGTGGTGCTGTGCGCCGAGAAACCGACCAGAACCTTGCTGAAGCAGGTGTTCGACCTGCTACCGCAGCATTTCTCGGTAAGCACTGAGTTCTGAGTGAGGCAGGTTATAGAGTGGTGCGTTGCAGAGTGTCACAGATGAGCAGTACCAGTTGGGCTTCGCTCCGGAAGATGCAGGTATAACGGTGGCGTCGAGCCAAGAGCCGAAGGCGTCTCTCATAATCACCTTCACGTCGGTGCTGATGCGCGATCCGTCGCCCGAAGGAGGTAAGTGAGGGAGAGTGGGCGGTTAGGTGAGAAGTACAGAAAAATGTCAGCTGGAATCGGCTGATTTGGCCGTGTGCCAGTTGTTTTGCAGATTTTGTACCAAAATAGACAGTCCGAAATTCAGCTGACTTTTCTCGACTTGCCGAGGGAAGAGAAGTGAGAGGTGCAACCAGAAGGCATGTGAGAGCAAGTTTGACGAGTAGCAGTGGTGTCTAATTGACGCAACTAATGCCTTCTAATTGTACTTTGGCTTCAGCAAGTGAGGCAGTGAGAGCCGGTCGCGTCCTCTCCAACTGCGGCTGGACTCCTGTCTACCGGGCTCTCACTGCTTTTCTTTGCTTCTTAAGATGCGCCCAAGATGCCGGACCCGGCCGATGTGTTGGACAAGCAGAAATGCTTGGATGCCTTGGCAGATTTGCGACATGCCAAGTGGTTCCAGGTGTGTGCCTCTTTGCCTGGCAGTCCGCTCCGTCTAACCCTGCCCGCCGACCAGACCGCTCCGCTCCCGCTCGCTACAATCTCTGTTCTCTAAACTCTGGCTCTGGTCGAACGTTCGGACTCGATGGCAGATAGGAACTGGCTGGCATGTTGGTTCTGTAGCTGGCGCTCCTCACTACGCTTCCTTTCCCCACCTCTTCTGCTCTCTTTCAGGCTAGGTGCAGCAACTTGCAGTCGTGTTTGATTGCCTTGCGGATCATGCGAGACATCTGCCAACGCATTCCAACTTGGTCTCCTCTCTCTACTTGGGTATACCGCTGCTCTCTCTCTCTCTCTTGCCGCACTGCACCAACACTTTACAGGCGTTGGAGCTGCTGGTCGAAAAAGTGATGACGTCAGCCGGCATGCCGCTGAGCCCGGGAGATGCTCTTAGAAGAATCTTTGAAGCCGTTGCTTCGGGAGTCTTGTTGCTAAGTACTGAAGTCAAGTTATTGGAGCGAGCTATCTAAGCGTTTTCTTTAGACGGGCCAGGTCTACTGGATCCTTGCGAAAAAGAAGTGGTCGATGCCGTCGGTTCGCTAAGTCCGCAGCAGAGAGAGGACATCACGTCCAGTGCACAGGTGATTATCGCTAGTTAGATCCTTACCGTTCATTTGAGGTTTTTCAGCTCTGTTTAAAAAAACCGCTTGGTTTAACGATTTTAAGAGCCAGTTTTTCAAAGTATCGACTCCTCCCGGATAAATCTGAATCGTTCGCATAAAAATCGAGGAAAACAGGGGGGTCAAATTGAGTTTTTGGCCTTGAAGGCATACGCGGGCCGAAAAATCCGGGGGTGTGGAGGTAGTTTTGGGGGAGGTCCCACAAATGTCCAACAGACGCTTAAAAAACGAACATTTTCTCCCTCCGGGAGGGGGGTGGCACCAGGGGGATGAACGACCGAAGGGGGTGTTGGCCGCCCCCGCCCCTGTGTGCTTGAAGGTTGTCAGGTCAAAGGCTGGCTCTTCCATGGCCAGAGGTTGTATTCACGTTAGTTGGTAAGACCCATCCATGTAACAGGTTCCGGCCGACCCGGGGGGGCACAAATTTGGCAAAAATCTAAATTCATGCGTTAAAATTTTTCATTAAAATAGGTGAGCTCAAGTACACCTGTTCCAGGCATAGTTTTATCATAACTTTCTATACAAAATTCTTCCAAAAGTTCCTGAGGGGTGTTGCGGCTGGCTGAGGGGGTAGGTCAAAGCCTGAGGGGCGTTACCCCCTTTGCTCATGTGCTGTGAGGGTTTCAAATCGGACACCGAAGATTTTCGAAAAAAATGTTTTCCTGAAATCCAGCCGAGTAGGATATTATTTGAAATAGTGTTTTCCTGATTCACAATAATGCAATCCAAAAGTTTCTACAGTCATTTGTTCCCGAGTTATGAGGCGAAATCTGAGAGAGGGTCTAAAATTTGAGTCTCTGAAAAACGGCCGGGAAGGTGATAAAAATTCTTTTTAGGTCAAATTAAACTAAAATACAAAATTTCAGGCAAACTAGATAAAAGTTTTTATATTTTTTCCTGAGGTTAAGGAGCAAAAGTAGATTCCTATAAAAACCGGCTCTTAAATTTTTACAAGAGATGCCGAATGGTTTAGTTAATATTTACAGTGACGTGGGCTATCTTTAAGGCGTCTATTTGTAGCACGCGCTTCGTTTGATTGCGTTCAACCAGTTGTATAAAATTCTGGCCATCAGTCGACTTCCGGACAAACGAGTCGAACGCAAGCGACCTCGCGAATCTACCGAGGGCGGAGACTCGGCTGCAGAAGGTACTTAGCGTTGCGTAGATATGTCTCTAGTGCGAAATGAGACGAGTTTATAGTGGAGGTGCGTTTCAGGAAACGGCAAGAAAGACAAGAAAGAAGACACTGAAATGGCAGACGGTTCGGCGGCTGCAACAAGCGCCTAAAGCTACATGACGCCACGAAGAATTAATTTGATTAGGATTTCTCTATTTGTTCGTAATTGTTACGTCGTGTAGTCTGCGGCTTTATGGTCGTTTCGTTTTACTACAGCGTTTATCTTCTTTGGCGTTCTTGTTGACAAACCAGAGCGACGTCTGTTTCTCTCCAAACTGTAGACTTAGGCGCGTTGGGTGTTTGTTGTTGGTTGTCGTGCGTGAACTTCTTTGTTCAGTCCATCTAAATGTAGTTTGTGGTTACGACTGCAACTCGCGTGTTATTGGTAACTCCTGAATACAAGTCAGACCTGCTTAATTCCAACTTGGCTACAGGTTTCTCCTGATGCTTATTTGCATTTCTCTTGTCGCAAAGTTGCGTTATTTGTTTTTGTCATATTGCTCTAGTATTCCAGAATAGACCTGCCATGCGACCGTTGGCTTTGAAAGGTCACGAGCGCTCACTGACTCAAGTGAGGGTGAATAGAGACGGTGATCTGTTGTTTTCTTGCGCCAAGGGCAAGAATCCTTGTGTCTGGTATACAGAGAACGGAGAACGATTAGGAACTTACAAGGTATGTAGGGGGTAGGCTGGTTTGTACGCACTGTCTGGTGTCTAGAAGCACAATGGGGCTGTGTGGTGTATTGATGTTACGTGGGACTCGGCAAGTTTGGTGACTGGCAGTGGAGATTTCTCTACCATTTTTTGGGACTGTGAGACGGGCCAGGTGCGGCTTTGCTTGACTGCAGTTTGAGAGATTTGTTGGTGCAGGTGAAGGAGGAGATCAAGTTTCCCACGCCGGTTAGGTCGGTCGGCTTCGCCTACAGTGGTTGCTTGTTCTTCTGCGGCACACAGGCGCAGAAGATCAACGCCGGTCAGATCTGCGTGTTCGACACGAGAGACCCGGGCCAGCTGAGCGACAACCAGCCGCAGCTGAAGATCGCCGTCACCAATACGCCTCTGTCGGGCGTCTGGTCCCATCTCGACGACACCATCACAGTTGGTGCGTGCTGGCCAGCGGTTGGTGGTAGTGAGTGGGTGAGTTTCAGGCGATGACAAGGGTCAGTTGAGCCAGTTCGACATTCGTGGCACGAGTCAGGAGCCGGTCAACTTCGACAACAAGTCACATCGCTTTGAGATCCGCGACCTACAGCTTTCCGACGATCAGACCATGCTGATCACGTCGTGCAAGGACAAGACAGCTAAACTGTTCGACGCCCATAACCTGGAGCATCTGAAGACCTACAAGTCGGAAAAGCCGGTCAATTCGGCCGCCATTTCCCCTCTGCGAGATCACATCGTGCTGGGCGGCGGAGAAGAAGCCATGCAAGTAGGTGGTGTTCGGCTGTGACTTGACCTTTGCCTACCAAATGCGTTCAGGTGACGCAGACAGCGACGTCGCAGGCTGGCTTCGAGGCCAAGTTCTATCATCTGGTCTTCGAGGATGAGTTTGCGCGTCTGAAGGGTCATTTCGGACCAATCAACACATTGGCCTTCTTGCCCGATGGTAAAAGCTTCATCAGCGGTGCCGAGGACGGTTACGTTAGGATACAGACTTTTGATAAAGACTACTTCGATTTCGATTTTGAATACTGATCTGTCGAACTTGTTTTTTCCTTGGTCTTCTGATATAATTTTCTACTACGCAGTCGTATTCCTGCTGGAGAGTAATTTTTCGGGGCTTCGGGAATCTGTATGCAGCCCATGTTAGCACTAGAGCAGGTCGACCTAATTTGGGGTGGTCTGCAGAAAATCATCCAAAAACCTTAAAAATAGGTGAAGGTGTATCCAGATTTTTGCAGAACTGTACAGTGGGATGACTTTTTCTTATTCTCTGCAAGTCTCGCCGTTCTACATTACATTTGTGTGCTTAAAATGACTAATTTTCAAAGTTTTCGAATCGATTTCTCCAAAACTAGGCTAAGAACCATGTAGTTTGAGTTTGTGGCAGTTGTCTAAGTTCAAGCTCATTTCATTCATAACTTTTTGGAGTCTCTGAGGCCTTATTCCGATTTTGAAATATGGAGTGAAAAGTCTTTCTGCGCACTTCGGAAATTTTGGTTTCCTTTATAAACGACAGAATATGGCCGGTAAACAATTTCAAAAAGTCTAAAAGCATATTTTATTACAAGGTTCAATGATTTGTGGTCCTATGAGGTCATTTTATACGACGAGAAGCTTATATATTTTGTCGAGGCCTAGCTGTCCGCAACGATTTGGCAAATGCCAAGTCACATAGAATTGAATTGTAAGCAGTAAAACATGCTTATTTATTCGTTTTATAAGTTTTTGATAAGATGTAAACTGTTTACACTACATAGAAACGGCTTAGATTCAAAAGAGCAGACGTAACCCAAATCGGGTCCAGTTTTTGCACTGTAAAAGTGACAAAAACAAATCCGTTTCGCTTAGTGGCTGGAGGAAGTGGCTCATACCATTAGATAGCTCTTCAAATTAGACAACCGATTAACATATAGCTCATCCCCAATGTCTGTTTCTGTTTCCCTTACTGACGTCGAGCATGTGTGCAGCTAGTAGCTAGCGAGGGCAGCAAACGAAGGGAAGGATGTGGCGGGTTTACATGATTAACCCATCTGGTCTCGGGCGGCCTCACGCTGACACTACGGCTCAGCTCGGACAATCCGTCCAACCAACCAACCACAATGCGCAATGCATGCCTAATTGAGACGAGAATATACAGGATGGACCATTTATCTATCCGGAGTTTCGCCTTGCTGTAACTTTTGTGTCAATTTCGCTTATTTTTTAACACAACCTGACTTTTTTACTCTAAAAAGTTTAGCCAAGTCTAGGTAGTTATGCACTTAGACGTGCCACCGTTAGTGAACACATGGAAGCGCATAACTAGTGGTTGAAGTGACAGACCTGGCTAAAGTTTTGAGGATAAAAATGCTGAAGTTCGTTAATGTTTCGATGAAACTACGGATAGATAAATGGGCCACCCTGTATTTTAACAGAGTAATTGGTTTATCGTGTGTAATTAACCCATATCCAGCTTGTAAGCACTGATTTGATACCATATTCGGCAGTGTTTGAAAAATGACCATTATCCTAACCAATGAACCGCAACGCACTTCTTCCGCAGTGCAAACAGTGCACTACCGCTCTTATCCTGTTTGTGTACGGAGCGAACTGCACTGATCCTAAATGGGTACGGAGCGAACCGTACTTATCCTTAATGGGTACGGCGGCGCGGGTATAGTGCACCCGTACCACTTTTGGGGGGCGACTATATACTGTACTAAAGTTCGTAGCGTCGTGTCGCAGCATCGCATCCAGTCGCACCTGTTTGCATCCGGCGGGCGCCAACTTTAAAACGTCGGTGCGAAGAAAAAAGAATTACCAAAAAAAGTTTTCCGACCTCTTTTTTTGTTGTTGACCTTCTGGTTGCCAGCAAAGCTGCTGTTGATGTATATTTGGTGTACAAAGCCTTTGCATTGAATAAAGGATGAGGTGGTCACGTCAACAAGTGCATACTGGTTCTCCACAGTTAAAACTAACGACGGTTGACAATTTGGGCATATTTTATGTGCTTGTTTCGAAGAAGAACCTGATATACAGTGTCATTATCGTTGTACAATTACGATTGAGAGAAAATAATTCTTAGAATATGCTCAGACGTACAGTAGTACTGCGCTGATTTGATAAGGTTACATGTTTCTAAGACTACAAGTATTGCTGGTATTGCTCGAGTTCAGTAAGGAAAGCTATAGCTACAATGTACCTACGTATGTATTATAGCTATTCCATTTTCAGATAAAATGACTGCTGGTCTTATATTTTAGACCAGTGCGGTGCGGTGCGCTGCAGTAAATATTAGAAAATTCAAAGGTGTTGGCAACTGCCAATACATATACATACACGATTTCTGTAACGTTCAGGAAAATTGGTATAGTCAATAAAGTAACGTCTTTCAGTCTCCATCTACAGACCCAATGGTTCCGATAAAAAGGTTTATGGCCGGCCGGCGGACAGTATGCAAAAAGTTTCTCACATTCAATTAATCATAGCTGCAGCGTAGCTAACTTCTACACATGTACTGTTGTATATGACAGTACTAAATTCTCTTCTGTATCTGCGGTTTGTGACGGCGCTGTCACAAGAATGGAAAAGTTCTATTGCTCTCAGTCACATTCGAAAAATCTAGCCCCTATCGTGTTGTGGTCATTGTGCTCATATGTTCGGTGGCAGACTGGTCACAGTGCTGATTTTTGGTAAAAAACGGAACGGTTAATCTTTGTACCAAGTTTGTATTTTTACGTAAAAGCGAAATTTTCAGGCCAAAAATTTGCCAGTTTCGGTTAATAATTGCTTTTTGCGCCTAAAACAGTTGAGTTAAAACTAGGTATGGCCAATGGTTTTCAAAAATTCACGCTACAGCAAAAAAAATTATGCTAAAACCGCCGATAGCATGACCGGATGCGATAATTTACGCAAAAAACCGCACTTGATTCAATCAAAAATTAGAAAAATGCGATCTAAAAACGTCCGTCTGCGAAGAACTTTTGTATGACGCACTTGGTACCATTTCAAAATATGGGCAACAGATTTGAATAACTCGCGCTACAAGCAAAAATTTATGCTAAAACGGCAATAGCATGACCGGATGCGATTATTTACGCAAAAAACCGCACTTAATTTCATGAAGAATCGGAGAAATGCGGGTTCAAAACAGCCGCGTGGGTCAAATCGCGTAAATTAGTGTTTATAACTTGGTCGCCGTCCCAGCGGTTGCTGATTTTCTATGGCGCGAGTTACGAAGGTGCAACCAACTTGATTGTTTAAAATCTACTAGAAAGATGTTAATATTCGTCGTCCAGCTAAATTAATGCGAAAAAGTATGATTGCAAGTGTTGGGTACAATAAAAGCCTGAAATGGCAAAAATTAAGGGTTACAGAAACTTCAACACCGTTTGTGGGGTTAACGGCAAAGAGCAGAGAGCAAATTCTTATATCATTCGAAAGTTAGAAGTCTACTGTACACGGAACCGATTGAACATCTTGCGCCAAATTCGTCGTTTTTTCACAAGAACGAGGAACATGAAAAAAATCCACGAAAATGCCCATTTTCAGTAGTTAAGAAAGAATCAAATTTGTGGGGACCATGCCGAAGTGCGGAAAGAAAAAAGCGGTGATATATAGGTAACGAGTTGCGCTGATTTTAAAACCGGTTGAACAAAATTTGAATAAACTCTCCTTTTAGCAGAAAATGGCCATTGAAAAACGAAGAATTCAGTTTTCGAGACGAAAATGCCCTTTAACGGTCGAATTATGATTCAAAATGCATCTTATTCGATAGCTCACACTCTGTTTCATATAAATACATTACATCCCCTTATCAATAACGGAACGCAAAAGAGCATTTGCGCTTGATTTGCAAAAACCGTTTTGGACCACTTTTTGGCTGTGATTTTGTATTTTCTATTCCGCGCCGCGCGGACGTGCTTTGGCCATCCCTATTAAAACAATGAAAGACAGGCTCCTGGCTTTTTTCTTAGCATTGGATACATTTTCATTGCTTTACCCATATGTCCTTCACGGCTCCACCCACCGGCATGATCATACAGTGTCCTCTCAACTCTACCCTCATGTCTTGTAACGTAATCCGACATTTCTGGTTCAATGTTCGCGCAATTTTATCAAATAAATCTTCGCATCGATGTTTTAGAGGGCGCGTCGTCAGTGCCCAACACAGAAAAAAAGCGGTCGCCGGTTAGTTTTAAAGCACGGTGACTGCAATTGTTATAGGCTCTGCCTCATTTGAAGAACACAGAGTCACTTTCCTTAGATGACTTGGGCCGTGCTGTGTCGTACGGTCCGCGCTGCTTGACTTTTTCGGTCGCTGGCTTTCCTTGATCTCGACTTGCGTACAGGTCATACTTGCGCTTCCGTACAGTACGCACGCAGGAGTGGTGTGGGCTCCTTTTGCTGCCGTTTCTTACTAGTGCGGTCAGCCATCAAGCGAGCTACCATTGGTAAACTTGGGGGCACTTAAAGATGTCTCGGAGATTCTGATCCGGGGGTCGTCCGTCGGGTGGGGGAACTCCGTTGTTAGATCGATGGATTGTATCAACTAGAGTGCGAACAATACGTGAAAAACCCAATACCCCAATACCCAATACCCAATCGCAATACCTGAGACTCCCAATACCCCAATACGAAGTACAAAATACCCAATACTTGCGTAGCTGAGCCAAAAATTGCATTTCAGTGAACAAGTACATTCCAGTCGTGTTCACAGGATTTCTTTCACAGGGATCAAAATTTCGAAGAGGCCTCGTTGGGCAATTGTCCAACTAGGGCGAGAAATTTTATTTATTTATTTATTTATTTATTTATTTATTTTGTCACCCAAGCAAGACAACATGTTAGTACAATGTAAACGAACAGCGCAGAAAGAGTGTTAGTGGGCAACAGGTGCACAATGTCTAAAAAGAACGGTGCACCTTTACTGAAACAGGAGGAAGCCCGAAAGATCCATTTTCTTTAGTTTCTCCGTGAAAATCGTCAAATTTCTAGATTCTACAATATCGTTAGGTAAGGAATTCCAGACGTGTATCACCCTCATCGAGAAAAAGTGTTTTCGACAGTCCAAATTTTTTCCCAAAGAAGGAAGAGACAGTTTCTGAGAGTGGCCCCGTGTAGAGCAAAGGAGAGGTCTTTGGAAAAAGTCGTCAAAAGACAGATCGTTCAAGCCATAAACTATTTTGTAAACAAATTGCAAATCAACTACGAGCCTGCGGTACTCGAGTGTTTCAAGGGTTAACGCCTTAAGGCGTTCAAAGTAAGCGCCTTGCAGGTGTGCAAAGCCAGAGAGCCGCAGTGTAAAAACTCGTTGAACACCTTCAACCACTAATATATCTTTCTTTTTGTATGGGTTCCATACAGCAGTAGCATATTCTAATTTAGGCCTGACATACGTCTTAAAAAGCTCAGTAAGAAATTCGGGGTTACGGTATGAAAAAGCTTTATGAATCAAATGAGCTCGTTTGGACGCATCGCTGGCGGTTTTAACACAATGCTTAGAAAAGGATAAGTTGTTACGGTGATCAAGTCCCACAAGAACACCTAAATCCAAAATCTCTGAGACCGAGTTAATTTGTGAACCATTAATTTCGTATTCGTGCTTTGGGTTTGTATTCCCTAAATGAAGTATGGAACATTTGTGCAATGCAAGTTTAAGTTTGACCGAATTACACCAGGTGAAGATAGCTTCAATGGTACGTTGAAACTGAGACAAATCCGTTTGGTCTTTAGGCAAACCTAGATATATCTTACAATCATCGGCAAACATTTTGATTTGAACGTTGAATTCAGCTATAGCTTGAGGCAAATCATTTATATAAATTAGAAAGAGTAGAGGACCAATACATGACCCCTGAGTTTTTTTGAAAAATTACCCTTTAAGCAAGCATTTAGAAGCCGTTCTGGAAGGTAAAATAAGCAGAAATTAACAGTTTTAGTCCATACATGATCTACTATATTACAATGTTTCATATTTTCGGCGGATTTTTTTTCGTACTCCACCGGAAAGGCGTGTTGTACCCAGGGATGCCTACCATACCAAAATTGTACTAGTACTAAAATCAAACTTTGAATTTAGTACTAGTACCATACCAAACCAAATTCAAAACAGCTCCTTCTATACTATACCATACCATACCAAAATCAAACGCCTTTACCAGATAATTTTAGTACTAGAATTTTGATTTTGGTATGGCCTTTTGATTTTAGTACTAGCTTGTTGGCTATATTTATAACACTTTTCAAATGCGTCAAAATATATTCCCAATCCTTTCTGCATGTTTTGATTCGAAAAAAGCTAAAGAAAGGTGGATTGAGCATAATTTCCAAAGGCTTCTATGACATTATCACAGCAAACTACCACTACTGTACCAAATTCATACCAAAATCATACCAACCAAATTCAAACCGAATTAGCTAGTACTATACCATACCATACCATACCGAATTCAAAGCGCCAAGTTTATACTATACCATACCATACCAAATTCAAAGTTTGAATTTGGTAGGCATCCCTGGTTGTACCAGACCCGCCCGCACCGCCTGGGTACAGCACTAATACATTGTACATTCTACATCACTAAAAATGACAAATTTCAATTGAACCACAAGCGTTCATCTTAGATAAGAACAGAGAAATTGCACTAGTTACTAGTGTACTACTTAGAAAAGCGGACAGTATAAGATATTCTTAACCTTTAGTTTATTAACGCAAAAACGGCTTTGTACACCTAATCATCGGTCAATATTTTCGATTTTTTCAGGTCAGTTTTTCAGTTCAACAAGTATTTTTATCGATTTTTATAGGTCCTAATTAGTATTGGGTATTGGGGAATAAAAACCAAATGCAGTACACAACCGAACAACATACATATGTTTCTCTTTTGATAACTTAGCCCGTTCGACTCAGTTGATGTGTACGGTACATATTCTTGATTCTGTTGGTGAAAGTTAATCTGCCTGCACCTCGCTATCCAAAATGACACATAATAAAAAACCTTTCAACCAAACACACAACACAATTTACAGTGTTTCAGATTGTGCACTGTTTCGAACGTTTAACGATCATTTAGACTGCTAACACATTCCAATCACTACATTTGCAACGCACCGTGGTTTTAGTCGCATAATACTCGGGGGCAATTTCAGTTGCATTTTCGGTTGGGGTGCACTATCCCCGCGCCCCGGTACGGGCACAGCCAGACGCGAGGTTGGATGTCAGTGCAGCGCATTGCCACCGGTACTACGGTGCCTATTAGGGCTTGCTCTTTATGTATGTGGCTTTGTTTTTTGTATTTATTCTTTTCTGAACCGTCGTAGGTAGCTTTCGCTTCATCTGTTGATTTGATTTGTTTACTGCTGAGTTTTTTTGAGTTCTTCAACCACTACGTTCTTCCACTTTATCCTTCTTCTTGGCGACTGTATGTAGGTGAGTAGATCAGTCTCTTCTGTCATTCGCTTTACTTTACTACAGTCTTGTCCAGGGATGCAAATGGTGGTAAACATCGGTTTTATCGGTCCCTCAGCGGCCGGCGCAATAGGCACATGCTCTGACCTTAATGCGCGCGGGCGACGGCCGCCGGCTGACCAGGCCATGGCAGGGCTGAGTTTAGCGCGGCCGATTACAATACATTGCGGTGGGTCGGTCGGCGCTAACACAATAGGTTTGTGCACAATACACATAGCTCATTAGGTTTCATTAGCCCACAGATACACTAGCAATAACAAGGTCGACAGCTCCAGATTGGCATTCTCAAAGAAAGAACCAAAAACGTATCGTTTTCTTGCGACCCGTGTTTTGGAATCTCCAGGTCCAGGCAACACCGTCGAGTTTAAAGCTGGCGTCTTTGACTAGTGAAGTGACATGTTCTTCTGGCGTTCTGGCACAGAACACTTTTGAGGACCGGCAGAGATCATTTGATGATATTGACGGCAAAACTCAATCAAGTCAAAGCTTCCTCTACTGTGTCAAACTGCCGAATATGTTGAAACAAAGGGGCAGAGATAATCACCCAACAGTGGATTGGAGTGACCGTTCCGATCCATAATTATAGCTACTTGAGGTCAGCGAAACCCCGCAAGGTAGGTATTTTTCTGAACTAATTATTGTCTAAGTATCCCAAACATGCCGGAAACAAGAAAGCCTTCCGCAGTGGTGGGGCAACCTGCAATGCGTTGATTGCAATCGGCCGCTCTAAAGCTGCCCTAGCCTGATCAGTCGGCGGCCGTCGCCCGCGCGCGTTAAGGTCAGACCATGTGCCCACTGCGTCGGCCGCTGAGGGACCGATAAAACCGATGTTTACCCAAATGGTATCCGGTATTATTTGGTATTATTCGGTATTATTTGGTATTTTCTAGGTATTTGGTATCATTTGGTATTTGGTATTTTTTATACCAAATAGTTTAAATAACTAAACAGTTAGCTTTTAAGCGAAAATTCTGCATATTTTGCGACTGTATACCATGTCAGAGCTCTTCTGTTCAGAGTTTTCTCTTTATTTCTAATTTACTAAAAGTTTAACAATGCAGATGCGCAGAACAAGACGTCTCTTTACCGTTTCTGAGCAACAAAACAACAAAGAATTCGGACCAGTTTAGCTTATAACAACCATTCATGGAAAATTCTCAAAAAGTGGGAGGGGCCGCCATGAAACGACGCAAGGCGATTTTGGGGGAAGGGGGGTCCGAAAAGTCGGGATTTTGGAACCACGACCTCGTTTATGGACGCCCCTTTATCGAGACCGAGCCTAGACCACAAACGTCACAACGTGCTTGCCCATTTCCCGAGTAAGTGAAAAAAAACCATCAAATTCTGCTCGTTTTCTTTCTCGGCATGACTAGATATCTTTTAGATGCAACAAAAACTCTTCCACTGAGGCAAAACTTATATATTTTTGCTGAAAAAAACAAAAAGTATGACTTTGCGCTCATTCCAAACAGCTAGCGACCTGTTTAGCAACTATTTGGAATTATTTGGTGTTATTTGGTATAGAAAATACCATCTGGTATTTGGTATTTTTTATACCATTTGCATCATACATGTAACAGGTCATCCGCCGATGGGGAGGGGGGTTGGGGGGTTCTGGCGCCGGCCGGGGGGTCTGAGCCAAAATTTGGGGGTAGGGCACTAAAGACGCTCAAAAGTCGAAAACATCGCAATTTTTGGGCTAAAAATCGCCAAAAATCGCTAATTTGGGCTGAAATACAGCTAAAAAGCGCTGTTTTACAGACGATTTTGGCAATTTTTGTGTCTGAAATTCTAAAAAATTGCAAAAATTTGCTCAAAAATTTACTTGCCAGAAAAATCAGAGGGGGGAATCGTCTCGGGGGGTCCCCCATCCGGGGGGGGTCTGACCTAAGTCGGGTGGGGGCAGACCTCCAGACCCCCCTGTTACATGTATGATTTGCATCTCTAGCCTTGTCGTCATCAGCCAATTTTTGTTATTTAAACAAAATGGTAAAGGTAAGTTAGGTGACCCGAAAGTCTAACGCCGCCCCCGGCTGGCGTAATTTTAAGCCCTAAGCCTAAGAGGAAACGACGTCGACGACGATCGGACTTTCGGGTCACTTAACTTAACTTTAGGAACAAAACATCTGTGTTTAACGTGCCAAACCGTGGTTGCAGCAATAAGTATGTCAGCCAGTAAAGCAAGCAAGGACATCGACTGGCATTTGAGCAATTGCGATCCGGGCTACCAGCAGTCAAGTTCAGTTGAGGCAAGAGATAATAAGGGTGACGGAAACGGCTGATAATCCACCATCACGGCGAGTGATCAGCTATCAATACAATCGCTATTTGTTCCGGACCGTTCCTGGAGAGCACGGAAATTTTCCTCCTCTGACTTAACGGCGGCACCAAGGACAAGTCGACTTCAGATAAGTCCACCGGACGTGGCACATGGGCCGGGGGTGTGCTCGCCGGCCAATACCACCCCCTCGGCCGGCCATACCCCCTCCTGCATGCGCCCCCTCCTGGAGGGAGAAAATTTTCGCTTATTAATGGCAAAATAGGCGTTTTTTGGCCTTTTTTCGGACCCCCCGAGGTCTCCATACCCCTGTGAAGGTTTTGCACTACGGTATACACTACATTGACATATAATAAGCGCGCGCGGTAATTGGTGGCGGTATGCAGCCTTTGATGTTGTAATTTTTCGACGCGTGACTAGTTGATTTATGACGATATATAATTATGCCGCACAATTTGAATAGGTGGTTGAGGGTTGTCACCCATGATGTCTATATAATTGCATAGAAAATAAATGACAGGACGGCGGAATTTCTAAACTGTCAGCTATTGATGGTGATTTAATAATAATCCCCATTGTATTGCTGGCTATTTAGGAGTACCGCCTAGGCCCAGTCGTCCAGTCGGCTCGACGAGTTTTGCGCGTATATCCGCCCGCCCAGGGTCACCTATCCGCCGAACCCTAGCCACTTTAACTGGCGCGACACCCCCTCCGGATTTTTCCAGCCCTTGTATGTACAAATGCCGTTAAATATTTTAAGGCGATCAGTACTCGTGAGAAGACGCTGACGTACTACGATTCGCTTGGAAATGGAACGGATCCCGATGGCGTTTTACCCTGGTTCAGGTTAGATAACCAAATATTTCATAATTCTTCCATGCATGAACTATAAATTTAGGGAGTTTCTGGTAGCGGCTGAGGAAAGCGCCAACAGCGAGTCATCTGAATGGGTGGGGATTATTGACCAGCTTGTAAGTGTCCTGTGGATAAGCAGTGGTCTCCGAATAGAAACGTCGATGCTTGCCACATGTCTAGATACCGGTGGCTGCTGAAATTAGGAGCCAGAAAACGTTGTGTCACACAAAAACTATTCCAGATACCTCAGCAAACAAACTACGGTGACTGCGGAATTTTCGTCTTGGCCTTTGCTGCATTTCTAGCAAGCGGTCGACGCATTGACGCACAACCAAATCAAGTGACCGTTTTGTTCTCATAAACTTGTGCCTGTATTCACGCGTTTGTGTTATAGCAACAAATGGACAAATGGCAACAGCTGACGGCTTATTTGTCGTACTGTGCAGAGAACGAATTGAACCCGCTAAACTTCCTAAGGGAAAAATGAAACTAATCTGCAGACATTGTTTTTGTTTTATGATCGTATAGGTCTGTGAACAATGCTTGTATTGTGCTATGCTCGCCCAGTTTCCACGTCGCTCGCAAACGCTCTCATTTTCGCCTCTACATTGCATACATGGGCCGGAAAAATCCAGAGGGGTATGGAGACCTCGGGGGGAGGCGAAAAAAGGCCAAAACGCCTGTTTTGCCTTAAATAAGCGAAAATTTTCTCTCTCCGGGAGGGGAGAGGGGGATATGGACGACCGAGGGGGAGGGGTATACCCCCACAACCCCCGGCCCATGTATGCTTCAATTGCAAACCTGTTGTGTGGTTTTAGTTGCGTTTTTCTTCTAAGCTGTGTTACATTTCTATGATAAGTCCTTCACTAAAGCTGTTTTTGATAACGCTATTTGTCTGTTGAGAGCGATGCATCGCTTGTTACAGGTGGCTCGTGACTGCAATCGCGCAGTCGTGTCTTGTTAGTGTGAATGTCCACTGGTCGGTTAATCATTCGGAAGAGCAGAACGAGTAAAGTGTTTTGCCTTTGCTTCATTAATCCAGATTCTCTAAACCTACAAAAATTAGCCGAACTTGTCCGTATTAACTGTATCGCTTGGCTACTCTTCGTTTACGGCTGAAACGTTCGTTTGCCTGTGTTTTATAACGTCCTGGGTCATATCTGGCCAAAAAAGTTGAGTAGCTGTTACACTCCAGCAAATATAGTCACAGGAATAAGTTTACAAGTGCCTTTGCTGCATTTCGAGTGGCCGATTGCCAATGAACATTTCATTCCCTTTCATGGTTGTCCATACAAAAGGTGGCAGCTATAGACAGACTACCTATATGTATTTGTTACACTCTTCAAAGGAATAGTTGGTGGAGTGACTTGATTTCCTGCAAAAAATGCTAAATTAATAGAAGACATTTATTTATTGACACTACTATTGTTTGTTCTTTGTTTATTTTCGTGCTTTTGTATTCTATTGTTTATTTTCGTGCTTTCGTATTCTATTGTTTATCTTCTGCAAATGCTTTTAAAAGTGAACTATCAGGTCTGAATCTACTTGCATATACTAAGGGTCGGGCATTAGAAGCCGGTCGATCGGCCCAGCCCGTCCTTTGAATCTGATCGGTATCTACTTGACTTTTGTACTAGGGGAGATGATAATCGCTGGAATGGAACGCTGGAATGGAATGGAACGGTCATGATAATCGCTGGAATGGAACGGGAATCACTGGAATGACAAATTAGACTGTCAAAATGCTCTAAACGCATGCCGCAACGGCTTAACTGACTTTTAGGGGTCCCTAATGAGGGCGTATATCTCAGGATCTAAGCAGAGCACATTAATGAAAATTTCAGCAATCTTTTAAGAATTTATTGATCTTTCATTTAAAAAAGATTCGTTCAAATCCGTTGAGATTTGCCTTAACAACTGACTTTTAGGGGTCCCTCTATTATACGTACCTATATTAATTAATCACTTTCTTGCTTAGGCTGAGGCTGAGGCTGAGGCTTAGGCTCAGGCTTAGGCTCAGGGGCCAGATTAATAGACATAGAACTAGCACGTGCTACCCCCAGCACGAGCTCAATAGAACGATCCCGGAACCCTAAGATATCCTAGAACCCATAAATGATGATTAATAAGACTTACCGTGTGCTAAGCCGAACACTTAACACGTGCTAAGGGTCTCTCGATCGTTCTATTGAGCTCGTGCTAGGGGTAGCACGTGCTAGTTTATGTTTATTAATCTGGCCCCAGGCTCAGGCTCAGGCTTAGGCTTAGGAGTCAACTGAATACGGTAGATAAAATTGAAATTTTTGTTAGGGACCCCTAATAGTCAGTTTTGCCACCGCTGTAGCAACTGCAAATCTCAACGGATTTGAGTGAATCCTTACTAAATGAAAGATCAATAAATTCTTAAAAGATTGCTGAAATTTTCATTACTGTGCTCTGCTTAGATCCTGAGATATACGCCCTCATTAGGGACCCCTAAAAGTCAGTTTTGCCACATAACGCATATGCTTATTTATTTATTCGCCCCAAACCACTTAAATTTGTAAGAACATTACCAAAAATATGCAGAAACGACACAAGTACTGCAAGTAATATAATACACATCAAGCTACAAAGATAAACGCTTAAGAAGAGGGGTTCAGCACAGCGGCGCCCGTTTGAACGGCGTCTTTTTCACCTTTCTCTCCATTTAGCAATACCAGTCCGACATGGGTTGAGGTGAGGCTATCGGTCCGCTCCCCATTGTTTGATTGGCTTGTCAAGGGTCTAGTTAAGGTGTTTGTCTGGCATCGGCGTGTAGCATAGTGGTTAGTGCATTGGACCGGAAATCCAAAGGTGCTGGGTTCGATTCCCAGCTACGCTCTTGCACATGCCTAACTTTTTCACCTTTCTCTCCATTTAGCAATACCAGTCCGACATGGGTTGAGGTGAGGCTATCGGTCCGCTCCCCATTGTTTGATTGGCTTGTCAAGGGTCTAGTTAAGGTGTTTGTCTGGCATCGGCGTGTAGCATAGTGGTTAGTGCATTGGACCGGAAATCCAAAGGTGCTGGGTTCGATTCCCAGCTACGCTCTTGCACATGCCTAACTTTTTCACCTTTCTCTCCATTAAGCTGAGCCTGTTAAAAAGCGTTTCAATTTGACTGTTTCTGAACAGTGATGTGAGTAGTGTTTTTTCCGTTTTGTTTAAAAAAAACCGGTTTTTTCCTAAGGGTCGAAAAAAAACATAAATCGCGGAAAAAATTCAAGCCTAATTTATGTCATTTTTCAGTTAAAAAATGGACTTTTGAGATTGTTTAGGTTAGACTGGCTCAAAACTGTTCGAAAAACAACAGAAAATACCAAATTTGGCAATCTAAAACAAAAAGGCAAACTGCAGTAAGAAAATTTGCATGTAGCGTTTATTGATGGAGCCTGTCAGGGACTGTTTCATGGCTGTTTCGTGATTTATATTTCTGTTCTGAAAAGACTCAGGAAGGCGCTAAAAAGCGTGAGGAATCATAAAACCAGGCTAGGATATTCAGAACTTGAGCAGGAGTTTTTTCCGCGATTTTGGAAAAAGACCGGAAAAAACAGGCCGAGGTTTTTTTCGGAACAATATCCATCCCTGTTTCTGAACTTAACCTTTTCTTAAAGATACCTACATTGCGCATGCCGTTACCATCTCTTCCAAAAGAGAGTTCCGTGGAGCAACCTCACCGCAAAACTGTATTTTCTGCAGTCAAGTCAGGAATAATGACAGGAATAATGAGTGGCTAATTTTAAAGAATGCCCTGTCGTGTACGTCACTGGTGCTCTAACAACCAGATCTCCCCTTTTTAGGTCCACTAAACGGTTTATTATTCAGTAAACCAGGATCAGATAGTTTTGAAGTCTGCGAATCTCTAAGTATTGAAGCTCAATGCCTCAGAGAGTAGCAGTTGTTCTAGGCGCTGGGCATAGTTCCTGTTTTGCATATGCGGTAGCCTTCTTGTAAAATGCTTTGCACTTTTTCAAGGTTATATACAGGGTGTGTCAAAAAAAAACAACCCAGCAGATTTTTTGCTGTAGCAACCGCAAATCTCAACCGATTTGAATGAATCCTGCTTTAAATGAAAGATAAATAAATTCTTGAACGACTGGTTAGCTTTTATTAAGATGCGTTGCTTAGTTCCTGAGATAATTGCTTTCAAAATCAAAACAGAGATTTTGGCAGTGCACAACAGAGATTAAAACAGCCCAGCAGATTTTTTACTGTAGCAGCTGCAAATCTCAAACCAATTTCAGCGAGTCCTATTTTATATGAAAGATAAATTAATTCTTGAACGTTTGGTGAAGTTTTATTAAGATATGATGCTTGGTTCCTGAGATATTTGCACTCAAAGTCAAAACAGATTTTGGCTATGAACAAGAGCGATTTTTATTATTCTGTTGCACTTCATAATAAAACCGATTCCTACTGCTCAGGGCTAACGTAACGAGGTTTTTCTGGTGCCACACATGCTTGGTTACTTCATTTGTAAAAGTCTTGTTGCCCCTCAGCTATAGGAATCCGTTTTGTTGTGAAGTGCAACGGAATCGCTCTTGTTCACTGCCAAAATCTCTGTTTTGAGTTTGAAGGAAAATATCTCAGGAACTAAGCATCGTATCTTAATAGGGCCTTCACCAGTCTTTCAAGAATTTATTTATCTTTCATTTAAAGCAGGATTCATTCAAATCGGTTGAGATTTGCGGTTGCTACAGCAAAAACTCTGCTGGGTTGTTTTTTTTGACACACCCTGTATATATTTTTAATGAGGTAAGGGCTATAAACTGGGCTTCCATAGTCCAAAATGGGGAGTACAAAACTTTTATATATAACCTTACCAAAAAATTTACTCCACGGCTCTGAAAAGCGCTAAGCATTGAATTTATTCTGAAATAAGCTTTGATGCAATTGACGCAGCAATGCTCACTAAATTTTACATCTGGCGTAACTATAATTCCAAGATATCGGCTATTTACCACTTCGTCTGTACATAACACAGTTTTCGATCGCATTCTGTGTTTTTGGATTTGTCGCTCCTAATTCTTAAATGCATTCCAGCCGGTTTTTTCAAGTGCGAGAGAGAGGCCATTCAATTTTGACCAGTTAAAAAGGCACTCAAGATCTTCTTGAAATAATTTACGATCTGCATTTGTGTTTGCCTTGAAATAGAGCTTGCAGTTGTCCGCGAATAACTTAACTGAGAATATTTTATGGCAGTTGGTACTCTATTTATGACAGCTAAAAAATAGCCCTAAAACGTTAGAAAAGGGGAGGGGTTAGGGGTCTGGCGCCGGCCGGGGGTCTGAGCCCAAACTTTTGTAGGGGGTTGGGTTGGGTTTCACAACGCAGGGGGCTTGTACAATTGTAACTGAGAATATACATACATTGTAGTTTTCACTAAATCAAACTACTGCACAACACAAACCTGCATTACAGACATTTTTACATAAGATGACATTTTTTCGGCAACAGAGAACGTAAAAATTTTGTTGCAAACACCAAAAAATTTTGAAAATTCGGGGAGGGTAGCCAAATCATTGCGTAATTAGGAGGGGAGGGGCTCAGCAAAATTTTACGACCAATTGCCAGGAGTAGGTGGGTCCGAAAACGGATAAAATGCCGTGACGTAATTTTTGGATGGCTCCTTACAGCGTTTGATTGAGTGTAGTGCTGCCATAATCGCGTTAATTCTTCTTAAACAATGGAGAACATTTCTTGGCAGCTGCGTAGTTTTGTTCAGATTCCCAGTCGATTGGTCCATTCCCCCATCTGGAAGACTTGATTTCCTTAGCCTAAATCT
Source organism: Sabatieria punctata (assembly GCA_030248155.1). Taxonomy (NCBI): domain Eukaryota; kingdom Metazoa; phylum Nematoda; class Chromadorea; order Araeolaimida; family Comesomatidae; genus Sabatieria; species Sabatieria punctata. Next base: position 52,312 of record JASANB010004993.1, on the reverse strand, counting down.
GAACTTTAAGAGTGCTTGCCAAAAAAAGTCAGGCAAGCTCCCTTATGGGGGCGGCCGATGGAATTTTTTGACCCCCCATTTTTATTGGCTCATTTGAATTGCCCTATTATGAAACCCCCACAGCCGCGTCGGTTTCGCTCTGGCCGCACTCAAACCGGAGTAATGGTTTGAAGAAGGGTGCTGCGCCGGATCTCCCAGATTTGGCTCCTCCATGCTCTTTCAACTGCTGTCAAATTGGCAGCTTTCGAGATAGCAACTTGAAATTGGACACACTTATACAGATTTTCCCGCTCTTTCCAACGCAATAGAGAACAACTGAATACGATGAAAACTGCCAGATTCAGACACGATTTATTAAAGTTCGGGGGACCCGAAATAGACGTGTCTTTCAATTGAAAGAAGTGCCTATGTGGCAACGAGCTCCAGAGCTGATATTTTCAACATAAGCTGACCATGTAAGGATGTATCAAAACCTACAGGCAAACCCACCGATTCGGCTTTGTTTGGGAGCTGTGCAGCTTTGAAGATGACCCTTTTGATCACGATTTTTAGGCATGACAAGCAAATGTAGATCAATTACTCTTTGTCGAAGGCACCTAGAGAGCTGTCACTTGCAGCCCATACTAAAACGAACATGCTCTTTCAGAATATCAGCTTCAATAGCCTGTCCAGTTCTTCAGTACCAAGTAATTTTCACATTTTCATGTGTATGCTGAATCTGACCGAATTTCCGGTACCATCTAACTAGGCTGGTCACTACTCCTGTAGTTTCTGGTTAATCAACCTGAAATTTATCGCGATTGTGCAGAATTTCCCGCTCTTTCAATTGATTCACTCGCCGCATCAATCGGATGCTCAGTTCAAATGTTATATCTGATTGTTTACAAATACGTTTTCTGCAGTGCAACCCTGGGACACATCATCGATTAACTTTGCTCAAAAGTGCAAGGCTTTGTCTACACTTATAGAAAACGCCAATAGGACACCAGCTTATATAGCACGACCACAACCGCTTTACCTTTAAGTAAATTTTGTTGAATAAAATTTACATGCTGTAGTACATTTAGCGGCTCCATACTAGCAAGAATTTATTGATAAAAGTAAGTGCACTGTAAGTGTATTATTTTGTTACATAGTATATTTCGAACGTTCAAACACTCAGTCATAACTGAGTTAAAAATAGCAGAAAAATAATATGACATGGCAATTCATTTACACAGCTTCAAGACCGAGATATGCATAAAAAAACTCGAACCACACGAGGTTGGGTACGTTGCGCTTTATGCAAAGAAGCGTAAGAAGATCATAGCAGGAAAGGCTTTTGTATAATTCTTTGTCGCATTTTCTTGCCCAGTTTTGCCCATACAAAGTTTTACTGAAGTTTGCTTCTACTTACAAAAGCAGATTTTAGCACTGCGCTTTATGAGAGTACTTAGCAACGTTTGACTCTAAGAGTAACGACAATGGCCTGACTTACCACCCCAGTCATTACTGTGCCAGTTCTACCACCGCCGTAACACATGTCTTAATCGATGGCAATTTATAGCTAACTGCAGCTTCTTGTGCACTTTAAGCATCAAGGGCGCAAGGCGTAACCAGCTCTAGCAAAAAAGTCACCAGAAAACATGGGCCAAAATCATACATGTAGCTGGGTTTTCGGCTGGGGGGGGGAATTTTTCTGATCCAAAATAGGGTTTCAGGGCTATGCCCAAAGGGGGTTTCAGCGACCTTTTTTGGTGTCCAAAAGTGGGTTTCAGCGACCTTTTTTGGGCTCAAAACAGGGTTTTAAGGACTAAAAATCGGGTAAAAATCCTGTCTGAAGTTCAAAAAGACCATATTTTTAATTAAAAATGTGCAAAAAAAAGCTAATTTTGCTTTAAAACGAGAAAAAAACCATTTTATTCGACATAATACAGTTAAAATGCATTTCTGAAACCTTCTTTAGAGATTTTTAAACCCTAATTAGGGTTCCGAAACCCTAATTTGGGTTACTGAAACCCTAAATAGGGTTCCAGCAGAACCCTAATTTGGGTTACTGAAACCCCAAATAGGGTTCCGGAACCCTAATATGGGTTTCTGAAACCCTAATTTGGGTTACTGAAACCGTAATTTGGGTTCCGGAACCCTAATATTTAGGGTTTCAGTAACCCTAACCAGGGCTTTTGGAACCCTGTTTGCAGGTTTGGAAACCCAAAATAGGGTTTCAAAAAATTCCCCCCCCCCAGAATCCGGCTGGGGGGGAATTTTCTCCGAAAATCGGGCCTGGGGGAAATGCCCCCCTATTCCTCCCCAACTACATGTATGGCCAAAATCCTGCAGCGCTTAGGCTTGCATATTGCGCACGTTATAGGTGTACGAGATCTATTGAGCTTTCCTGTAAGAGTAGACAAAGCCTTGCACTTTTGAGCAAAGTTAATCGATGATGTGAGCCAGGGTTGCACTGCAGAAAACGTATTTGTAAACAATCAGATATAACATTTGAACTGAGCATCCGATTGATGCGGCGAGTGAATCAATTGAAAGAAATTTCAGAAATCCAGTCTGTTTGGCTGTTTTGGCACCTTCGTTTGACCAATTCTGCTAAAAAACTGCAGATATTTATGAAGCAATGAGGTGCTTGCAGAAATTCGCAATTCGCTCAGCTGAAAACCAGAAATCGGCCAAACTAGCCCTCTTTGAAACTTGTACTGTTTGGAACAGTAACCCTAACCAGGGCTTTTGGAACCCTGTTTGCAGGTTTGGAAACCCAAAATAGGGTTTCAAAAAATTCCCCCCCCCCAGAATCCGGCTGGGGGGGGGGGAATTTTCTCCGAAAATCGGGCCTGGGGGAAATGCCCCCCCTATTCCCCCAACTACATGTATGGCCAAAATCCTGCAGCGCTTAGGCTTGCATATTGCGCACGTTATAGGTGTACGAGATCTATTGAGCTTTTCTGTAAGAGTGGACAAAGCCTTGCACTTTTGAGCAAAGTTAATCGATGATGTGAGCCAGGGTTGCACTGCAGAAAACGTATTTGTAAACAATCAGATATAACATTTGAACTGAGCATCCGATTGATGCGGCGAGTGAATCAATTGAAAGAGCGGGAAATTCTGCACAATCGGGATAAATTTCAGGTTGATTAACCAGAAACTACAGGAGTAGTGACCAGCCTAGTTAGATGGTACCGGAAATTCGGTCAGATTCAGCATACACATGAAAATGTGAAAATTACTTGGTACTGAAGAACTGGACAGGCTATTGAAGCTGATATTCTGAAAGAGCATGTTCGTTTTAGTATGGGCTGCAAGTGACAGCTCTCTAGGTGCCTTCGACAAAGAGTAATTGATCTACATTTGCTTGTCATGCCTAAAAATCGTGATCAAAAGGGTCATCTTCAAAGCTGCACAGCTCCCAAACAAAGCCGAATCGGTGGGTTTGCCTGTAGGTTTTGATACATCCTTACATGGTCAGCTTATGTTGAAAATATCAGCTCTGGAGCTCGTTGCCACATAGGCACTTCTTTCAATTGAAAGACACGTCTATTTCGGGTCCCCCGAACTTTAATAAATCGTGTCTGAATCTGGCAGTTTTCATCGTATTCAGTTGTTCTCTATTGCGTTGGAAAGAGCGGGAAAATCTGTATAAGTGTGTCCAATTTCAAGTTGCTATCTCGAAAGCTGCCAATTTGACAGCAGTTGAAAGAGCATGGAGGAGCCAAATCTGGGAGATCCGGCGCAGCACCCTTCTTCAAACCATTACTCCGGTTTGAGTGCGGCCAGAGCGAAACCGACGCGGCTGTAGGGGTTTCATAATAGGGCAATTCAAATGAGCCAATAAAAATGGGGGGTAAAAAAATTCCATCGGCCGCCCACTGCCTGACTTTTTTTGGCAAGGACTCTTAAGCTTGAAAATAAGGCTTATAGTCAGGGTGGTCGATATGTGGAGGGAATAAGCCTCCTGCCTTCAAATCGAACATAACAAACTTATAGTACCAAAATATCCCAATCGCAATATTTTCCGATTGGATAGTGACCCGTATTTTGCATAGATTTGGAGATGATATGGGGAAATGAAATGGACATGTTGGTCTGATCATAGGGCCGTACAGGCCCCCCCCAATATATCGGATCGGATCGGATTTGCATACTGTCTAGTAAACAGCTGCTGGATGCGTTTAGAGCGTTTTGACAGTCAAATTTGTCATTCCAGTGATTCCCGTTCCATTCCAGCGATTATCATGGCCGTTCCATTCCATTCCAGCGTTCCATTCCAGTGATTATCATCTTCCTTGTACTAGACGATGTTCATAAATTTCTTTCTTTCTTTCTTTCTTTCGTGTTGATAAAGTTATCCTATTGTTTGTTCTTTGTCTATTTTCGTGTTGATAAAGTTATCGTTAGCCTCTATACGTGCTTTTACGCGCGTTGCTGGGTTGTTTTATTTCTTCCCAAAACCAAGGATAACTTTATCGTCGTTATCCTTGCCAAAACAGAGCAATACCTAAGAGAAACCGTGCAACCGGTGAGCTCGATGCGCTGACATCCAACCTCGCGTCTGGCGGTGGTCGTACCGCGACGCGGGGATAGTGCGCCCGGGCGGCATTTTCGTTGCATTTTTGTTGGGCACTGACCCCGCGCGGTTTTGGAGTTGGCTTGGCGCCTACCGGATGCGAACGGGTGCGAGCGATGCTGCGACGCTGCGAACTTTAGAAAGTGTGCTGATCTGGCTAGGGTAGGGATGCAACCGAAGTTCGGTATTATTCGGTATGAACCGAATAATTCGGTTACTAGTGCTATTCGAATTCGGTATTCGAATTCGGTATTTTTCAAACCGAATAATACCGAATATTGTAAAACCGTTAAAATTACACTGTTTTGCTTAAATTTGCACAGAAATCACCAAGATATTTCTCTATTGCATCTCTCTGTTCATTTACTATGCTAAAATTTTGGCAAACAACAACTATTCATGCGAGAAGTTAACGAACTTCAAGGTTTGACTTAATAATAAACAACCACATTTCGGCCTTTTCAGTTCCCAGTAGACTACGTTGTCAGCTTTCCACTTTTTACCTAAGCGTTTGTATTACGTACCAATTATGTATAATTGGTCCCACCTATCTTGTCAAACGATCATCCAATAGTTGTACGCCTAAGATGCCAGCTCCGGTGCTTACAGTAGACTGGATTGGATACTCCCTTACTTCAACTTTCTGTATGTGTCTGCGATTTGCGCGTAAATATACTCCTGTTATCCGCCACATGACGGATAATTGAGAAGGCCCATTCGCCCAACCCGCTGTCAAACCCAACTTTTAGCTTCGGTTTTAGGCTTGCGTTTAGGGTTAGGTTTAGGCTTAGGGGCAAGTTTTTTTTATGAAATTATGAGGGTAGGGTATACATTTAATGGAAAGTGTCTTTGTGCTGTGACTTCACATAATTAATCAGAGCACTTGTGGCCTGATTCGCGCCTCTTGAAATTGTTTGCTTAATCTTGCATTTGTCCTTGTTGTTTTAGTTACAGGCATGTAGGTAAAGAACGACCAAATAGGGCTTGTTTTAGTTACAGGCATGGTTAAATCTATAACATTCAAACAATACGTCACTCTACAGCATTTTTAGCATTAAAAAGTTTAGCAAAAACAAGCAATATTAGTTGGACAGTAAATTTTTTGCATTCTGCGCCGGCAAATCATCAATATTCGGTATTATTCGGTATAATTCGGTATTATTCGGTTCCGAAAATCCGCTTCGGTATTCGGTATTTTTGTATTCGGTTGCATCCCTAGGCTAGGGATGCAAATGGTATAAAAAATACCAAATACCAAATACCAAATAGTAGATGGTATTTTCTATACCAAATAATACCAAATAATTCCAAATAGTTGCTAAACAGGTCGCTAGCTGTTTGAAATGTGCGCAAAGTCACACTTTTTGTTTTTACAGCAAAAATCATAAGTTTTGCCTCAGTGGAAGAGTTTTTGTTGCATCTAAAAGAAATCTAGTCATGCCGAGAAAGAAAACGAGTAGAATTTGGGTGTTTTTCACTGACTCGGGAAATGGGCAAGCAGCACGTTGTGACGTTTGCGGTCTGGGCTCGGTCTCGATAAAGGGGCCGTCCATAAACGACATCGTTCCAAAACCCAGATTTTTCGGAGCCCTCCTTCCCCCAAAATCGCCTTGCGTCCTTTCATGGGGGCCCACTCCCACTTTTTGAGAATTTTCCATGAATGGTTGTTATAAGCTAAACTGGTCGGAATTCCTTGTTCTTTTGTTGCTCAGAAACGGTAAAGAGACGTCTTGTTCTGCGTATCTGCATTGTTAAACTTTTAGTAAATTAGAAATAATGAGAAAACTCTGAACAGAAGCGCTCTGACAGTGTATACAGTGCAAAATATGCAGAATTTATCGCTTAAAAGCTAATTGTTTAGTTATTTAAACTATTTGGTATTATTTGGTATTATTCGGTATTATTTGGTATTTTCTAGGTATTTGGTATTATTTGGTATTTGGTATTTTTTATACCAAATAATACCAAATAATACCAAATAGTTTAAATAACTAAACAATTAGCTTTTAAGCGATAAATTCTGCATATTTTGCACTGTATACACTGTCAGAGCGCTTCTGTTCAGAGTTTTCTCATTATTTCTAATTTACTAAAAGTAAATAGATATTTATTTTGGTATTATTTGGTATTATTCGGTATTATTTGGTATTTTCTAGGTATTTGGTATTATTTGGTATTTGGTATTTTTTATACCAAATAATACCGGATACCATTTGCATCCCTAGATCTGGCTGGCTGATCAGGGTTGCCAGGTTGGGGGTTTTACCCCCAAATCTAGGGGTATTTTGCCACAATTTGGGGGTGAAATTTTCATCTGGGGGTTGGGGGTACAAATTTGGGGGATTTGGAAATTTTTTGGGGGTTGGGGGTATTTTGGGGGAATTTGCTAAAATTTAGGGGATTTTTTGGGGGTTCGGGATTTTGAGAATTTTCTGCTTCAGACTAATGATGGAATGTTATTTTTTACCAGCGATTAATCAATGTCCAACGCATTTGGGTGACAAAAATGATGTCATCCATCTGTCGACAAAAAAAATCGAGATTTGACATGTTTTATTCTGAAGAACTTTTATGAGGAGCTTTCAAAATCTCAACTTTAGAAATTCTTTTGCAACAGTGCAAAAAATTAGAAATATTGAGTGATACGCGGCATTATATAAAAATGTAGGCCTATGTTAGAATCAACGTGAAGTGAAGTAAACTAAAACCGTGTCATAACTTGAAACAGAGTTTTAGAAAATTTCATCATAATTCTGCAGTTTTCTTGCTGTCTGATGCCTGGTCTGATCGTAATTTGAGTGTTTTCTTGCAGAATTACAATTTACAATTTAGTTGTAGGTACATGTAATAAATTTCATTCTTTCTGTTTCTCACTACATCTAGTGTATCTTACGCTGCAATGTAAAATTCAGGTTCCATCAGCTCTAAAAGTACATTTTAAATCTGGGGGATTTTTTGGGGGTATTCTGAAAATTCTGGGGGAATTTTTCTCTAATTTAGGGGTTTTTTGGTCTGCAGACCTGACAACACTGTGGCTGATCCAGCTTCCTCTTCGTTGCTGTTTAAGTTAATATCACGAGCTGCCGCTGCCGTATGCGGGTTCCTTCTCTCTCTAGTTTGTTTACCTATCATATATCGATTTGTCAAGCCATCTCGGTTAGATGCCTATAACCAAGGGGAAATCAGGAACCGATCCCAGACAGAAATTAATATTTCTAATGATCGTCATTAATACGGATGCAAATCAAATTGTATCCGGTATTATTTGGTATTATTCAGCATTAGTATAGGCACGCTCCGGAGGGCCTGTTTTCCAACTATCAAAATACCCCTAGGGGACGCATCAGTATATAGATAGGGCACGCTCCAGAGGGCCTGTTTTCCAAATACAAAAATACCCCTAGGGGACGCATCAGTATAGGGCACGTTCCGGAGCCCGGAGGGCCTGTTTTCCAAATATAAAAATACTCCTAAGGACGCATCAGTATAGGACACGTTCCGGAGCCCGTAGGGCCTGTTTTCCAAATATAAAAATACTCCTAGTGACGCATCAGTATAGGACACGTTCCGGAGCCCGTAGGGCCTGTTTTCCAAATATAAAAATACTGCTAGTGACGCATCAGTATAGGGCACGTTCCGGAGCCCGGAGGGCCTGTTTTCCAAATATAAAAATACTCCTAGTGACGCATCAGTATAGGACACGTTCCGGAGCCCGTAGGGCCTGTTTTCCAAATATAAAAATACTCCTAAGGACGCATCAGTATAGGACACGTTCCGGAGCCCATAGGGCCTGTTTTCCAAATATAAAAATACTCCTAGTGACGCATCAGTATAGGACACGTTCCGGAGCCCGTAGGGCCTGTTTTCCAAATATAAAAATACTCCTAGTGACGCATCAGTATAGGACACGTTCCGGAGCCCGTAGGGCCTGTTTTCCAAATATAAAAATACTCCTAGTGACGCATCAGTATAGGACACGTTCCGGAGCCCGTAGGGCCTGTTTTCCAAATATAAAAATACTCCTAGTGACGCATCAGTATAGGGCACGTTCCGGAGCCCGTAGGGCCTGTTTTCCAAATATAAAAATACTCCTAGTGACGCATCAGTATAGGGCACGTTCCGGAGCCCGTAGGGCCTGTTTTCCAAATATAAAAATACTCCTAGTGACGCATCAGTATAGGGCACGTTCCGGAGCCCGTAGGGCCTGTTTTCCAAATATAAAAATACTCCTAGTGACGCATCAGTATAGGGCACGTTCCGGAGCCCGTAGGGCCTGTTTTCCAAATATAAAAATACTCCTAGTGACGCATCAGTATAGGGCACGTTCCGGAGCCCGTAGGGCCTGTTTTCCAAATATAAAAATACTCCTAGTGACGCATCAGTATAGGGCACGTTCCGGAGCCCGTAGGGCCTGTTTTCCAAATATAAAAATACTCCTAGTGACGCATCAGTATAGGGCACGTTCCGGAGCCCGTAGGGCCTGTTTTCCAAATATAAAAATACTCCTAGTGACGCATCAGTATAGGGCACGTTCCGGAGCCCGTAGGGCCTGTTTTCCAAATATAAAAATACTCCTAGTGACGCATCAGTATAGGACACGTTCCGGAGCCCGTAGGGCCTGTTTTCCAAATATAAAAATACTCCTAGTGACGCATCAGTATAGGGCACGTTCCGGAGCCCGTAGGGCCTGTTTTCCAAATATAAAAATACTCCTAGTGACGCATCAGTATAGGGCACGTTCCGGAGCCCGTAGGGCCTGTTTTCCAAATATAAAAATACTCCTAGTGACGCATCAGTATAGGGCACGTTCCGGAGCCCGTAGGGCCTGTTTTCCAAATATAAAAATACTCCTAGTGACGCATCAGTATAGGGCACGTTCCGGAGCCCGTAGGGCCTGTTTTCCAAATATAAAAATACTCCTAGTGACGCATCAGTATAGGGCACGTTCCGGAGCCCGTAGGGCCTGTTTTCCAAATATAAAAATACTCCTAGTGACGCATCAGTATAGGGCACGTTCCGGAGCCCGTAGGGCCTGTTTTCCAAATATAAAAATACTCCTAGTGACGCATCAGTATAGGGCACGTTCCGGAGCCCGGAGGGCCTGTTTTCCAAATATAAAAATACTCCTAGGGACGCATCAGTATAGGACACGTTCCGGAGCCCGGAGGGCCTGTTTTCAAAATATAAAAATGCTCCTAGGAACGCATCATTATAGGGTACGTTCGGGAGTTGTATAGTCATAAGGAAGTTAATTATTTAATTAATGTATTTCTGACCGTCCCTGATTTCCCCCCAGCTACACCTGACCCAAATTTTTTTCGTAAATTGTGTCATTCCAATTTGGAATGCTGTCCCTGAAGAGCTTGTCAGTAGTTCAGTCTCAGGATCAGGTGTTGCTGATGATGTTCAGGAATTCCTTATTTCCCAACACTGTCAACCTCAATGAATGAAATTTTTAAACATAAAATATCCCACATTTTTGAAGAGTTTCTGCGGATTTCAGGTCACTTGGTGAACCTTTGCGGAAATCACAACAAAAAGAAAAGTTTCCATTTTAGAGCCATTTTTGTAGGCATTGAAATTAACAAATTTCACGTATTTGTGAATTTCTCGTGATTGGGGAGGCCTGATCCACCAAATTTTAACTCGCAAAATCTCCCTGTGTTTTAAATTTCTGCCAATTTGGTCAAAATTTGCGGAAATGGCAGCAAACAGAAATGTTATCATTTTTGGGACACCTGTACTTTACTACAATTAATTGCGTTGGTTCTTTGCAGTATTCAGAAGTGAATCGAGCAAGCAAGGCAGCTTACTTTGCTATTACTACCGAGGTAACCTGTCGTCATCAAAAATGAGACGAGTGTTTCAAGCGTGCAGGTCTCTGGCTTTCCCTCTTCAGAGAGTTGCCGAGGTAGGCCTATCTATGCAACTAAGCTAAACTAAAGAACTCGCATGCCTAGTTGCACTTAAGACTTGCGGTAAGGCGTTGCGTGTGGCCCTGACACCACCTGGGTATCTATCTAACTAGCAGGCACAAACCGTTCCAGCTGAGTTATGGCTAGCCAAAGGATACATTTTTAAAGCTAAATTGTGTCCCAAATTCTTTATGTAGTCAAAAGTATGTAAAAACCCAAATTTTTTTAGTTAACATCTCCAGCTGATAGGTTAGAAATTCATTTTGCTCCCATAGTTAAGACGGGCCGATTTTTATAAGGCCGTATCTCGGGACTGGAGCGTCAAATCCATTAGTCTTTTGCAGCTGAAATATTACTACTACTTATATTAGCGCACCAACTTAGCTGGGCCAAAGTTTGAATTGTGGGGTCTGAATACCCAGACTCGATCGATCCAGAGACCGACTCTTTTATCTTTCATTGTGCTCCGCTTCATCCGCGGGCCGAAAAAATCCGGAGAGGGGTCTGACATCGTCTCGGGGAGGATTGCCAAAAATGGCCAAAAGCCGGTAATGAATAATACAATCGGTAGCCCTAAGTTATACCCTTCCGAAATGAACTGACCCGAATTTTCATAAACATACATACAGGGTGTCTCAAAAAATGATCACATTTCTTTTTACTGCCATTTCCGCAAATTTAGACCATAGGTGCCAAAATTCGGGGAATTTTATGTGTTAAAGTTTGGTGCACTAGGCTTGACTCATTCCCGAGAAATTTAAAAAAAAGTGAAATTTGCTAATTTGAATTCTTGCAGCCTAAGTGCTCGAAGATCAAATTTAGCGATGTATAGGAAGTGCATGTGTTAGGAGGACTGAGTTATTGCGTCAACTTTTTACACATGAATTACCCTGAACATACATGTAACAGGTCATCCGCCGATGGGGGAGGGGGGTTGGGGGGGTCTGGCGCCGGCCGGGGGGTCTGAGCCAAAATTTTGGGAGGGGGGTAGAGCACTAAAAAACGCTCAAAAATCGAAAAAATCGCAATTTTGGGCTAAAAATCGTCAAAAATCGCTAATTTGGGCTGAAATACAGCTAAAAAGTGCTGTTTTGCAAAAAATTGTAAAAATTTGCTCAAAAATTTACTTGCCAGAAACATCGGAGGGGGTTCGGCGAAATCGTCTCGGGGGGGGGGGGGGGCATCCGGGGGGTCTGGCCTAAGTCGGGTGGGGGGCAGACCCCCTGTTACATGTATGACTCTGAATTTCTGCGTTTACACTCCAAATTTCATTCTATTCCGACAAAAATTAGGAAGGATGTTTCCCTTTTTCGATGACCGGTTTTCAATATTGAAATTCCCAAATTTCACTTTTTTTGAAATTTCTCGGGAATGAGTCAAGCCTAGTGCACCAAACTTTAACACATAAAATTCCCCGAATTTTGGCACCTATGGTCCAAATTTCAGCCTATTTGGTCAAAATTTGCGGAAATTGCAGTAAAAAGAAATGTGATCATTTTTTGAGACACCCTGTATCTCACGAATCCTTCATCAGATCTTTTCCAAACTTTGCAGTTTAAATAAATGTATATGGACTTTCATCCCTGAGAAGGCCAGCTTTCGAGGGCAACCGGTTAAAAACTGACGGATTTTTACCTTCAGTGAAGAGAGCATAAATTTTGGGGGTGTGGGCGCAAATAAGTTAGTCAGGTGTCAAAAGAGAACATACGTAGTTGCATACATGTAACAGCTCCGGGCCGACCTGGGGGAGGGGGTAGAGGGTTTCCTCAGGTGGTGGGTCGAGGGGGGTTTCGCCCAGAGAGGGGTCCCAAATTTCAAAAAGCTCCAAAACGCCTGGAAATGCGTTTTTAGCACGTTTTTTTAGTAAGGACGCTAAAAATCACTATTTTAAGCTGCCAAATAGCGTTTTAGAGCTAAAAACAAGCAAAAAATGACAAATAGGGCTTCCAAAAAGACCGATTTCTCTTAAATATCAGCAGTGGAAACGTCAAATTCGGTTTCCAAAGGCTTTTCAAGTTAATTTTAGGCTAAAAATTAGTGATTCCTGATCCAGTTTGTTAGTACTGGAGCCACTACTAGTACTTGTATTTTTGGGTCGGGGGTTGGCCTCTTCAGCTAGGGGAGGTAACCCCCCAAACCCCTTACTCAGACATGGGCTAGCATTTCGGCAGAGGGGGGGGGGTAGAATTTTCAAATCCTGAGGGGGGTAGGAGCGCCTGACGGGGGGTTGAGGGTGTGGTAAACCAAAAAGTTCGATTTTTGGCTAAAATCAAGGTTTTCTGGCTTATTTTTCACTAAGTTAAAATAAGCTATTCTGAGCTCATTTACACCTAATCCAGGCATATTTTAATCATAATTTTCTATATAAAATTCTTTCAAAAAATTCCTGAGGGGGGTAGCGGCCGGCGGGCTGAGGGGGGTAGGTCAGAGCCTGAGGGGGTCCAACCCCCCTTTGCCCGTGTCTGCCCCTAGTACATGTATGCGTATTTGGTGTCTGCTTAAACTTGAGTGGCATGGTAAAGGTTTGGTGCATGGTTTTCAGTACGAGTTGGCCACTTCGTGTCAGTGCAGAGAACTGTCGTATTCTTGGAGACTGTCGGCGGAGCAGAGAAAAACGTTTCTGTCGAAATTGATTTCTGCCGTTAACGATGAAATCGCGCATAACAAAGAGCTTCAGGTTTGTTTGTTACCATGGTTTATGCGCAGCGAGACATGTTTTATTCATTTTAAGGAAAACAAAAAAAAGCTGCAGGAAGAATTTGAAAGGTTGGATCAGTCTGAAGCGCTGAAGAACGCCAGAGCCAAGTTTGTATGTTTTTACTCTTTCGAAGACGGTGCTCGTTTAGGGCCATCCATAATCGGTCATTGGGAGCCATCGTATGATGAGATTTGTCCTTATTGGTAGCATTGAAACTTTCTATAATTCTTTTTACTACCACGAAAAGTTGTAGTGGCTGATGACAAACTCTCTCTCTTTGAGACCCGAAGATCTGCTAACCAATTAATAACAAAATTTGTAGCATACATGGGCCGGGGGGTATTTGGGGTATACCGCCCATACCCCCCTCCCGGAGGGAGAAAATTTTCGCTTATTTAACGCAAAATTAGCCGTTTTTCCCCCTTTTTTCGGGGGACCCCCCCCCCCCGAGATCTCCATACCCGCCCTCCGGATTTTTCCGGTCCATGTATGATTTGTAGATGTTAGTTCGGGCTGTTTTTTGCGATCACAGTCTGTAAAATGAAACTATGTGTAGATACAGTGCAGTGCCAAAATTTAAACGCAAAAAATCGCATTTTTGGCTAAAAATCGTTAAAATCGCTAATTTGGGCTCACAGCTAAAAGTGCCGTTTTAGTGGCGATTTTGGCAATTTTTGTGTCTGAAATTGCGAAAAATCGCAAAAATTTGCAAAAAAAATTACTTGCCAGAAAAATCGGAGGGGTCTCGGAAAAACCGTCTCGAGGGGGGTCTGCTGGCCTAAGTTGGGTGGGGGCAGACCTTCTGTTACATGTACATATGTTACCACACAAACCTATGTGATACATTATGCGTGTCGTGTTGTTTCAGGAATCTATCGAGGAAGAAACGTTACGAAGTTCGGAAAAACTCAGAAGGAAAGTTGACGATTTGAAAGAACACATGGAAAAGGTAACTATACCAAAATAACAAGCAGTAAATGTAAAAAAACTGGGAAAAAGTTAGCAGTATTTATTTTTCATTGCTCCAGTATTCAAAAACTAGAATCTTTCTTCTTTATTTCGTTCGTATAATTTAGCAAAAATGTGGCTTACCTTAGTCTTAGTGTAAATTGAAGGGAACTTAGTGAACGCTTAGTGAAAGGATTAGACCTTGCGCTGCTTTGCAAGCTTAGTACATTGTATTCCTGATCTGGTTACAGATTTTATTGTCTGAGACCTTTGCTCTTGGGCGCTATTTGTATTCCGATTGAAGACTGCCAACTGCAGTAGGTTTTCGGCGTCTCTCGCATCAATTTTTCACTTAACATGCGCAAACGGCAACTGTTGTCTGGATCAGGCTTACTGCTGATTGACGGCGGAGGTTAAAATTTTCAAATTTTTGAAAAGGTGGTTTTCCAAGCTAAAACAAAAATTTATTTTTGTACTGGGGCGGGCGTTTACACAAAGACTGGGGCCGCGAGCGCGAGCGGCCGTCGGGTCGGCCACCTATTTTTCCTATGTTCATCAGCGCATTTTGGATGCAGACGATTGCCTGCATGCATGGGCCGGAAAATGGGTTGGGTGGGGTAGTCAAAATCCGAAAATTGAGGGGTGTGCCTGCCGGTTTGGGGGTCTTTACGATTTCTTTAGGGCTGCATTGTTTTCTACATTTTGTAAACTAAATTTTTGACAGACGCCAAAATGAGCGCACCCCCAAATAAAAGCACGCCCAAATGAACAGCACCCGGGTAAGGTAGGGGTGCCATATTGTACCCCACGTTCGGGCACTGTGGTACTCATACCTTGGGTACGGTACCGTGTGTAGTACCTACTGCCTGTACCTTATATAGTACCAATACCGTGCATGGCGTTAGGTGCCTGATTGTTTTAGTCTAATAACTAAATAAAAGAGACGGAGAAGCAAACCTGCACATTTGTTTGCAGCTGATCGGGGATGTGAAGAAAACAGAATATGGCAAGAAAGCTGCAGAAATAGGCAGTCAGGCACTGAAAACGACGCGAGAAGCTGCAGAAGCGATTGAGAAGTCAGCTGAGGCGATCGGCCAGACCAGCACTTACCAGCAAATCAGTTCCGTACGGTTCTTTCTTCTTTCCACGTGCTGTCTGGTTACGCATCTTTAGGCCATGAAAGCTATTCAAGCTGAAATTGACGAAGTGACGTTAGGAGGATATAAGTTTTATCAGAGCCCAGGTTAGATATTTGAGCGTCATTTTCTTTCAGTACATGCTTTTCTAACTTCACTACAACTGAGTCTCTCAAACCGGCCGCGGTGTCTAACTTTTAGTTTAGAACGATTGAAGCTCAGAAGTGAAATGGAAATGCCAGTGCATCTAAAAGAATCGATTAAACCGAACACGTGAGTGGTCAGCGCTATTGGCAGTGCCAGAACGTGCAATGCAACATTTTAAGGGAGGCGACCGGTGTTGCCGTCTCTGAAGACACCAAGTGGTTTCAGTCCTGGAGAGTTTTGACCGAGAGAAATCCTTACTACAGCAGTAGCCATTGCTGTGTGGTACCGGAGTTTTCTACTTAGTATCCCAGGGGATATAACACGGAAAATGACGTTTCTCAGTAAAAACATTGCCGCCAGTTAATATCTCAGGGATATTAACTGGACAAAGCCATGGGATATTAACTGGAAACGGCATATGGGATTATCTACAGGAACACTGTTTTATCATAGATACAGTATGCGTGTGTAAAGAAAATTATTACAAATTTGACATAAACATTGCCGCTAAGTAATATCCCATGGGATATAAAGCGGAACAAGGGTCCATGTAATATCCCAGTGGGTTATCCTTTTGTGTGGAGGCAACTGAGATGCTATTGGGTGTTACACTGGCTGTGCCATGTTACACTTCAAGTAATACTAGTGTTTCGGGGGGGCTGTGACACCACGTGTTTCATGTTACAAGTTTGGTAATACGGGTACCGGTAACAGCAAGTAACACCACTTGCAACTTGTTTCGGGTGAAAGTGTAATATAAAATATATGGCCGTTTTTGTGTAACACGCCATTTTCGGCATGTTTTCGTAACAACTAAAAATGGTAACTTGTTTCAGGTGCATGAAACACCCCGAGTTTCCTAGTGTTTCACTCGACCTGTAACACGTGTTTCACTTTGGGTAATAACTTTTGGGTAACTAGTTACGGGTCTCCATACAGGAACGCCTCCACACAAAAGGTTATTAAGTGGGTGGGATACTAAGTGGAAATCTCCGGTAGTTGTTCTGTCGGTCTGATCCAAGTGTTGCAGAGTTCGTCGAGTGGAAGATGAAGTTCGATGAGAGCGATCACGTTGTAGCTCGAGTTACACGCGCCGTTACCGACAAAATCAGCGATTTCTCTGGCGCAGGTGACCGGTTAAATTTTTTTGGATTTACTGTTATCAATTTTCGGTTCGGTTCAGATGAGAAGACTGGGCTTCCAGCAGCTCTGGCTGAGTTGTACGCAGTAGAGCCAGATTTCGACCAGGTGGCCTTTCTAAGCTATTGTCAGGTTGAGGTTATTCCCAATGTGCTTGAGGTATGTGTGCTGAGCCTCTGACACCAGTGCTAAAGTAAGTGTTGTGTTGTAGGCCATGGTTAGAGGAGATATGGAGATTCTGAAAGATTGGTGCCACGAGCGTGTACGTTTCAATTGCTCGCTTCACTGCTTCTGCTCTGATAGGGTGCTTGCAGGTTTTCAAGGTGATTGAAGCTCAAGTAAATCAAACCAGATCATTGGGTTTGTTGTTCAACTCAAAGGTGATAAACGTGGATAAAGTTGAGGTATGTTTTGTGTTGGTTAATGGTTTTCTATAGTCCTCGCGCTACAGAACAACACTTCTGCAATTCTTCAACTTGTTCTCGGAAAAACCCATCTAAATTGTTGACTATTGTATAACTGTTAGCTATGGGTAAATTCGTACTAAAGTTTTTCGTTTACTTTTAATTACCCTGTTAACCGTTTTTCATCTAATGTTACAAGTTTTGGAGTCACCTCTCTGCAACTGGTTCACTCTCTAGAGAGTTGATTTCACAAGATTTCCGTGTTTGCTACTACAGTGAGGGAAATAACGACATATCGGTAATGGGTATTGGTAATCGTATGGTATCGATACCATAATGGTACCGGTTCAACCTCAAGTGGTACCATACAGACATACATGGGCCGGCCCCTCTTTTTCATGTCTGCATATGGACCATATTGTATCACCTGAGGTCTCGATCGAAGGGGTACCAACCATGTATGGTACCACTTAAAGGTGAACCGGTTACCGGTACCATATCTGGTATCGCTACAATATCTATACCGATACCATACGTGTCGTTATTTGCCGGACTGTACTACCATCGGTTAAGAGTATCTCTACTGAGTGTCTTGTTCCGTTTCTTTGGCGTTTACACTGCCTCTCTCGTCGTGTGCTACGTACGTGCTTGCTCTTGTTTTAGATGCTTACTGGAAGCGTTATGGAGCAAGGTCCTTCTTTAATAATTCATTTCTTCGCTGATCAGATTGATTCTATGGTAGATCCCACAGGGAAGGTGGTCGGAGGAGACCCGGTCAGTGGTTATGTTTGAGTGGTGCTGCTCTGCTGTACGTACGCGTAGTAGACTGGCCATAATTATTGCGGCGTATCGTTGCTTCAACTTGAATCTGATACGGCTAACAAACGGTAAAACAGTCGGCTATTTCAGGAGGTCACCAACCGTGTTCACCATGTGTGGGCGCTGGTACGGGACAAGGAAGAAACTGATCCCCGTTTGGCTTGGCGAGTGCTCGAAGTGTCGAGTCAGATGCAGAAATTGTTATTTTGAATACATTCGTTGTAGTTTATGAACTGCGCTAGTAGTGATAATCTCTCTAGTGATAAGTAAACTTTCCACCACTCGAGTGTTTTGTGCTTTACAGTGGGTCACCAGTCCCATCAAATTTTACTGTGTATCATTCCGTTTAGATATTTTATATACTTGAGTAGCCGCCGAATCATCCGTTTAGATATTTTTTGTTCTGTATGTATCTTGAGCATCGTCAGTTTTGGCATGTCAGGGTAGCCATATACTGGGACAGAATCCTGGTCCTGTTTGCGGTTCTGCTTGGTAGCCTCTCCTGAAACTGGTGCCATTGCGTACGCGAAGGTTTCTATTGAGTCGTTACTCCACTAGGCGACATCGAAACTCTCTCATCCGTCTTTCGACGGCGTTGGTGGCTTTGGACTTGGGATTAGTCCACAGCCGCTCTGCTACGGCTGCAGCTCGTGGCCAGGTTCTACTTATCAGATTGGTTGAATCGACCATCTCACCCCACATGCACGCTTCTCCCCCCTTGACCAGAGCTTTCTGTGCCTTTGTGCCTGAAGGTAGTATTTGTCAGTCAAGAGAGGGTTACGAGCCTTGCTGTACCGTTGAATCGCAGCGGATCGCAATTATACAGGTGATTCCATTGGTTATTTAAGTTGTCTAGGTACCAGCAGGAAGACAGCACTGCGGGGTGTTTGGCGGCTGTCACTTCTGACAGCTTTTCTCCGTAGTTGGATAGCCATATCTGTACCATTGCATCTGATGGTAGCTGAATAGCTCTGCTTATATACGACAAAACCTCTGACAGCAGTCTTACGTCGAGACCTTTGTTGAATGGCTCTTCCCAAACAATCTGTTTGGATGATTTTCTGGCTCCATTTATCAGGGTAAAAAGACTACAAAGTTTTAAATGAATGTCGTAAATAGAACTCTCAGTGCGGATAATTGCAGACTACTTTTTGAAGTAATAGTTCTCAAGGTCGTGAGTATTGTTAGTGTTAAAGCCACTCAGTTTCATGAATCTGATGATCTCCGGGTTTTTCAGCCTGAAATCGAACTGGTCTACTTCAGTTGTTAAACGTTGCACTTTACCAGCACTCCTCTGAATCGTATCGAACTTCGTCACCGCCTAGGTGCAGGTACTGGTCCGGAAAGGTAGCTAGTACTTCGTTGAAGAGTGCTTGTAGAAAATCCCAGGTAGAGTCTCGTGCTGGGTTTGGCAGAGCCTCTCGGTACGGCCTTCCGTTCCTGTAGCACTTGCACAGTAGTCCCTTTTGTCCTCGGCCCCAGGATTTTGTGTGTCCTGAATGGTTATGCGTAGTTGTGGCTGTAACCCCGTAGCGCACCAAGATGTGCTTAGTATACACACCCTTTTCCGGCGTAGCCAGAGAAATAAAAAACCGAGTCAAGCCGAAAAGTTTAACAATCTGTTACAATGTAACTGAAAATTTGGCCTTTAGAAAGCATTCCGGAAAAGATGGCAGTTTTAGTGCAGGTTTACCTGGTGCGCCAGAGGTGTCGGCTGGTTGTAATGCAAAGCAACTTACAGCAAGCGGCTGCAGAGTCCCAGACTTACCGAGTGCCGACCGAACCGAAGGAGGCCTGCTATCACTTCGGTCGTCCAGCTTTATGAGTACCGATACTCTCATACAGCTAGATAACCAAAGAGAAAGCTGACCCATTTAGTGGATGAGGCTGGAGCTGAGGAGCAGACAGAGGCTTGGGTTTGCGAGAGACGCAAAGAAGTTGTGCAAGCTGGGCTCAAGGACGCGAGTAAAGCCGAGCAAACAAAGTCTTAGCATCTAACGACTCTGCCGGCCTACCTGGACTATCAAACTCGGCCAGCACTCGGATAGCACGCAATCTGGCGTACTCCAGTACACGTTTGATATCGGCCGGCCAGTAGATGTAGTTGGAATCGTAAGCGCCCTGCAACAGCGATAACAACCGACCGGCCGACTGGGCGACAGTTTTTATCAGACGCAGGCAGGCAGACGCACCTTGGCGCTTAGGTCGGGGAAGGTTTGGCTGTGGAAGGGGAACGACTGGTCGTCGACGATGTGCCAGTGGAAGACGTTGAGTTTGCTGTGCGCCATCAACTCCTACAAATCGTACAGATGGCAGAGCGGCCACATACAGCGGCTCTGCGTGCATGGCCGACAGACGCGCTGTGGCCGGGGCGAGTTTTACATTGCGCCACTTTTCTCGGGGGCACCCAAAACCTGCCTATAAGTAGGGAAGAAGGCAGCGGGGATGGCACTTATGAGACAGTCTCTTTATCAAATTGGGCTATCAGTCAGCGTCGTTCCCATTTTTGCGTCGTACAAAACAGGCGTCCAAACGCCGCATCTTGTCTGGTCAACGGTATTCGATGTGACGCGGGAAAAATGCCGCCCAATTTGGTTCATCCGATACGGACGCACGTAAAATAAGAACAGGGCCGATCGTACCAGATTCTGCAGAATTGATGCCACCGGTAGAAAGTGTCGCGAGGTGTCCAACAGAAGTCCCCGGTGCTCGAAACGGGGCCAATCACTGATGTCGCAACGTCGAATTTGGCTCTGAAACGGCCGCTCCTAATTAGGACAATTTCTAGTTGCACGTCTCAGCCTACAGAGGCCACCAAGTACAGTTGACTGAACGTTTCCAGACCTCGCACCACGCCCCACTGCGACGCAGCCCGCAGCACCCCGGTGCCGTTCGTACTCGCCTTCAAACTGAGCCTATCTGAAAACTGGTTGCTTGGCGTCTCCCTGAGACGCCATTACACCGACAGCAAGTTACATACAGCTTTCATCCATGCCCGCATAGGGCCATTGCTCGCACGTTGTTTGGCCCACTTGGATATGTAGAGCAGCGAGGGAAGGCTCCGTGAAATCGGCCCTTTGTGGCCGCTTCGACAGCCATGAATTGTTGCCGCCGAACATAAGCTTTCGATAACGCTCAATTGCCCGCTGCACAATCTCACACGTGCAACTAGTGACGAACTCGAATCGCGCACCCTCCACCTGCAGCTTCCCCGGCTCGCATGTCATCTCCTGCGGCTTCGGCCACGGCACTCCCTTGATGATGGCGTTGGCGTTCCCTCGCCGCTGTTGGCGGTCTGCCACCCAGCCGAACCCCGGCAACACGCTAATCAGTACTAGCTCCACAACAAGTCTCATTTCACTGCAGCGCACCAGACGGCCTACTGTCCGTCTCCAGTTTGCCGGTTTTGAGCGCCCGCAATGATTATTCAGCACCTTCACAACCAGATAAGACGGCCTCTGCTGCTTTGCCATGCTGCCGTGCAACCATCGTCCCATTAACTGACCTCCACACTCTGGCTTTCAGAGATGGCTGCTGAGACGGACAGAGAGAACGGCGATTTCGAGTTTCTTAATGACGACAGCCATTCACCGCCGCTGAGCGAGTCGGCACTGGAAGATGACACCGAGAGGCGATTGGATAGCGACCAGTCGCACCCTGCCAGCGACAGCGAAGTGCAGACCGGCCGGATGGAGGGCTTGGAACATGAGCGCATCGCCCGCCAGTTGAAGGGACCTTCCAGCGATGCCTTGGAATCCGAATGTGCCAGACAACACCAACAGAACGCATGCGACAATATGAGTCAGGCCTCCTCAGGTGACCTGGAGTTTGAGAAAGATTCAGAAATCATTGAGCAGAACGAACTAGATCAAGTTAACAAAGACGACCGGCTGCTCAATGAAGGATGGTCGGATATTCTGGACAGTAAGCAGATATATCGAAAAGTAAGTTGAAAATGCATTTCTCACCTGCCTTCTGTCAACTGTTAAGAATTCCGAGTTCCTGTGTGTTTTACGCATCGCTCAAAAATTCTCTCTCCACTTTTTGGGCTTCTTACATTGCCATCACTTCTCAATGTATTTGGGTCGCAAACGTTTCAGGTTTTGTAAATAAGTACACCGTGCGCGCATACCTATGTTACGTCTGGTCTGAAAATTCGAACGCATGTGAGCTCTTTCCAAAACATTTTGTATGAGTTTGTATATAGCATGGTGTTACAAACAAGCAGTCATCCGAATCAAACGGTTTTGCAATCGACGAATTTTATGAGACAGAGTAAAGTAAAGGTATAGCTTTGTATGCAAAACGGACAGAGTCGGTAAGGGTTGGTGTCTGTTTATTACGTATAATATTGGCTGCTTGTTGGTTGAAGTTGTGTGCTTAGAAACCTAAGAGTTTGATCCAAATCCGTTTGAGATTCAGTTAAAATGAAACTCAAAAAGCAGAGTGATTGTTGAGTGATACTGTAGTGTCTGTCTTTACGGTGGCTACTAAGAAGACAAAAAAGCAATTACAAGTGAAGCATGTATCTGATTTCGACTCGTTTTCGGTTCTTTCTTTTTTATTACCTACCTTGATCGCTCTCTACTGTGACAGTGCTGGCAATTTTAACGTGATATATACATACATGTACATCTAGATTATAAAGCAAGGCACCGGAGCAGCTCGCCCGAAAAATAATGAGAAAGTAACTGTGAGAGTTAGTGGAACCTTAGCCGATGGAAAAATGATTGACCAGCACAGCTCAGTTAGTTTTCTTCTTGGTCACTGCGACGTTATACAAGGCAATTAATTGCATTGGTCGATTCAGCTCATTCATTACAGTACGTGGTTTAGCTTGGGAGCTTTGTGTCCGAATGATGACAGCTGGTGAAGTAGATTTACTGAAAACAACGGCTAGGTTTGCGTACGGTGAGCAAGGAAGGTATGTCTCTGTACTTTTTGCCTGCTCTTCCCTTCCTGTTTGCTCCCCGGAAAAATACTCAATCTGGTTTTTTAGTCTTTCCGGCAGAGATTAAATAAATTTCGTTTTTGTCACAAAACTGACTATTTCAAGTTTTATAGCAGCTGTAATATGATTTTACAGCATCAAAAAAATAACGTAAAAAATTGTCTGACCAATTGTAACTGTAGTTTTGCCGAAATTAACTAAACTTTTAGGCGAATGTGTTTGGAAACATGATGTTTTTTTTCCAGTAAATTCAAAGCATTTCAAATCATTTGATCGAAACTTGTCTTTTTTCTTAGATAATATGCTTGAGTTTTTCCGGATTTTAATTTTTTCGAGCCCATTGGAAAACCTTGAATTTTTTTATGAAACAAAAACGTAAAAACCGAGCCAGCAGCCGTGTTACTGTGTTGTTCAGAGAGCCAGACGTACCACCGAACTCCGATGTTACGTACGAGATCGAATTGATCACAATCGAGGACGGGCCGGACGTGTTGTCAATGACGGTTGAGGAGCGCGTAGAATTTGGGTTGGTATTTTGTGACTGATTGTGAGCGCCCTAATAATTGTTTCTAGGGAGCAAAAGAAGGAACGTGGCAATTACTACTTCGCTCGTGAAGAGTTCAAAGAAGCCTTAGAGCTTTACCAGAGGTACAGCACACAGACAATAGTGTACCGGCTCATCTGACAGTACGTAGTTAGGGCACTTACGGTGTTGGACCCGATGAATTGCGCCGAAGAGCTGAGTGGTGAACAGACGCGCATTTTGCAAAAGGCTACCTCCAGAGTGTTTTGTAACGTGTCGGCAGCTCATTTGAAAGTACTGACTCGGTTGTGTTTGATTAGTTTCGGTTGGTTTGTCAGTTAGGCAACGGAGGAGCGGCGGTCGAGGCGGCGAGCAAGTGTCTCAAACACGACAGCACAAACGCCAAGGCTTGGTTCAGGAAGGGGAAAGGACTGGCTGTGATTAACGACTTCTCGGCAGCCGTCCAAGCTCTACAGACTGCCTTCCAGCTCACCCCTGATCCGACCGTAAGCATGGCCGCATCAATGCGTCTAGCAAAACGGCATTTCGCTTGCAGATTCGTCGTGAGTTGCAACAAGTGCGAACAGGGATGAGGCGGTATGAAGAAAACGAACGCAAACTGTATGGCAGAATGTTAAGCGATGTGCGACAGCCTCGGCCGCAATCCAAGTGGAGACAGGTGCTGCTTTTGGTCAGACAGAATCTGTGGCCAATTGGAGTGGCTCTGTCCATCGTCTTGGCACTCTGGATTTACCATTTGATTGGCTCAATGTGATCGTACTAACTTTACTGTCAATTCGGCTGTGCTACAGTTCACTCCTACTAACTTGTGTATCAGTTACAGCATGAAATTATGAGTCTTTTCTGTGATCGGCACCCACCGCCTGTGCAACGTGAGAAAATCCGTCTTTTTGCAAGCATTGGCAGAGCTCGCGTTTAATTCTGCCTACCACAGGGAATCCCTGGTAAACGATCGCTGTGTACAGCTGAACTAAAGAAGCGCCGGCTCGGATCTTCTCGTATGCGTCTTTGCCCGAACTGACGCCTCCACAACCGATAATCACAAGTTGGCCTCCGGTCAGCCGATAGAAGTCGGACACGCACTCCGTACTCAATGCACGCAGTGGCGCACCGCTCAGGCCGCCCTCTTCTGCCGCCAGTGCGCTGGTCAGGCTGGCAGGTCGAGACGTGGTGGTGTTGCCGACGATCAAACCGTCGACGCCGTACTTTTGGTTCATACAGACGCGCGCTATGTCGGCTTTCTCGGCCGCCGACAGGTCAGGCGCTACTTTGAGTAGCAGTTTGGGCTGATGGTCCAGTCTGTCGCGTGCCTCCTTCACTACGGTCAGCAACTGCTCCAAGTGCGCTCGACGTTGCAGAGTCCGCAAGCCCGGTGTGTTGGGAGAGGATACGTTGATGACCAGGTAGTCACAGAATGAACCCAACAAACTGACTCCCACTGAATAGTCTAGGCTGGGTTCTGTGGAGTTTTTGTTCTGGCCAACGTTCACACCAACAACCACGTCCGAGTCAGGCTTGTAGGCAGATTTGAGGTTGCTGCGGAATTTGCCGTGCCCCACGCTATTGAAACCATAACGGTTTATCACGGCTTCATCTTCTTCGAGCCGGAAAACCCGTGGTTGTGGATTTCCTGATTGTGGCAAAGGCGTCACTGTTCCAACTTCTACGAAGCCGAAGCCACTTTTCCGTAAACCTTCGATCGCTTCACCATGCTTATCTAGTCCGGCCGCAAGCCCGACTGGGTTTTTGAAGCGTTTGCCGAACAGACTGGTTTCCAGTTGAGGACACTCTTCATGCATCGAGCCCCAGCGAGGAAGTAGGCCATGTTTGGCCGCGAAAACGGTTAGTCGATGAGCTGTCTCAGCACTGAACAGCACTCGACCCAACGGCATTAGGTGCTGTTTGTGAAAGCGTTCGTTACCAGTCAGGTACAACCGAGCAGCCAACAGAGTACACGCAGCCCCGGTCACAATGAAGGTAGACTTGGTAATGTGACCTGGAGGCAACTTGCTATACATTCTGTCTTTCTTTCTCCAACTGACGCAAACAACGCTCTGCTTGGTCAGCAGACAACTCCAACACCAGCGGTTCTCGTCTACCCGCCAGATGCAACGTCAGCTCTATTATGGTTTGATCCAGCTGTGAAACAGAACTTGATGATCGTACCAACTAAACACACAGTAGCGAGTTGTCAGACCATGTAAAAAGCCGCATTGAATTACCTTTACTTTCCAGCTGAAATCCTGCAGTACCTGCAACACATCAGCATCAGAACTCACAAACGGTGGCTGCATCGACGGGAAGGCAGCAACTGCAAAGCACATTTAAAAGTGGTTCTTACATAAATTCATTCAGAAAGTATAGTTAGGTGATGGACAACCGACCACTGCAACTGAATACGCGGTATGATTAACGTTTATATGCCGAATGAACCAACAGGAAAAAGAGAACATCAACAGTGGTCTGAAGGCCAAATGCCACCAAACCGATTATATATTATAATTTATAAACCTCTTCAACTTCTTCGCGATTACGTACGTACGTAGAAATAAAAATTCAGTCAATGTTCACGAACCAACGCCACAACACAACCAAAAGGTTAAGAATTACTGAAGTAGACACCATAACAGGGAAGACCCTGATTTATGAATGTTGAAAACATGTCACTTGCTACCCGGTCAAAATCCGGGAAAATTATACAGAGCTTAGCTGCCAGACGCAAAAGACCGGTGAGCTCAAAAGCACAGCAACAAATGGCAACAGTACAGACGCAAGAAAACACAGTTGGTCCAGCCAATTTGAGAACCACCTATCACAGACGTTGAAGTCAGAGGAGCATTAGAACTTTTGTCGAACGAACAGCAGCGACAGTGAAACGCGGTCGTGATGTAGAAATGCAGAGCACCACCACCAACCAGCCGGTCAGAAGTTCACCTCGAGGTCGATGTGTCAAAGACAGTGTCTTCCTCGCCTTCCGAGTTATAAGCCACGTTGTCCTCTTCAGAATCGCTTATGATCTCAATCCCCGTCGCGCCTCCGTTGGCTTCGGCCGACGATTTCATTATGCCATTACGTCTATCCAGATTATATCGAATGGGCAACTGCGAATACCTAAAGCATCACTTTTCCGACTCACAACAAAGCAACTGCTGCAGTGCGTCATACGCCCAATTCTTCGCATTGTCTTCCAAGTTTCGGTCTCTCCACATGAAAACGCCGAACAAGAGCAAAAAGAGCAAAATTCCGCCGAAGCAGACCAGCGCTACCAGTGTGGCCGGACGCGCAAACAACCAACTTGCTATGCCAGTGGCTTCCAGGATTATAGTGCAATCAACTGAAACACACTTCACATACACACATGCAGTGTTACGTCCGTTTGCCCCACCACAATTATCAAGACTGGAATCCGGTCTGCAGCAAATGCGACAAGAACGGCTTTGATTACGGTAACCCGAATTGCAAGCAATGCAGTCATAGCTACTGGGACCGTGGCAACCCAGACACGACCCGTGGCACGGCAGACACTGCTGAAACCAATTACAGCTCATTCGCCGTCTCTTCAAATTCCAAACAACTACAAAAGCAACTGAACTGAGACTAGCTTAATAATAATGAAAAACATGACGGGGAATTTTGCATCTAAAACTTCTTTGAGAGACTCAAAGTGCTTTACTAAAAATAGTTTCGCCGAAACCGATGTACGTAGACGTTGAGGATCTCAGACCTAAGATCGTAAGAAAAGCCATTGCCTAATCTGACACGGTTAAACCCACCCGGTAAATCGGTCTTTAGGACAACAAATCAGTCATCATGCTAAGACAAAATTGTTTTCACAGACCGCCTCAAAACGTGTAGTTTTCTCCTGTGATACAACTTTTCAACCCAAAGTTCCACCAAACCAACTTCCCAAAAATTAGGCCACAGATGAAAACATACCGATACCATAAACTGACACTTGAGTAAAACTCGAAATGATGACACTACGCAATGTTAAATAAATCAGCAGTACAGATATCTCAAACCCTCCTTGACATACCTCGTCTGCCTGACAGAACGATAACAATTACCTCGTCTGAAAAATAGAAATTTGGTTTACAAGGGCTCTTGGTTGTGATGCACTTCGGCTGAGCTGGGTCGGAATCTAAACAAGTGAGTGTGGTGGTTCTGTCGACCACGGACAAGAGACACTTACGATCCTCTATAAAATCTTTCGGACACCTTAGCACGCACTGACCGTGATGGAAGAGACCATAATCAGCCTGCACGAGAAAGAATCCGGTATGGCAACTGTCACACTCTTCAGTTCTGATGCAGGTCTTGCACATTCGAGAGCACATAACGCAACGATTATCTTCAGCCAAATATCCTGGCTCGTTGCATTCAGGCACACACCTGAATCACTTGCATACTGTAGTTTGACAAGGACGCAGCTTACAGTCAGAAGTCTTAACCATATGCATGGTACCAGCCAGAGCGGTTCAGAAAACCGCCTGCACCAAACACTCTTAACAGCACATACGAAAGACAGGTATACCAGGTGCAAGGAACTATGTACGAATGAGGAGCTAAACAACTATTGATTTTGACATGTGCTGGCACGGTAGCATACATTCAGCTAATCCTGCCGCATAAACTCACTGAAACCCAGACCGGTTTCGCAAGGTCTTTTTGAAATGCTTGCAGCCGAAGCAAGCCGAAGCAGAAGCGGGTCGATGGCAGCCCCGACTGTCGCACTCGACGTGGCAGTTACCGACACTGGGTGCCGGAGAAGTTTGCGTAACAGACTGAAAAGTAAGACAGGTAGCGAGACGAGAAAGCGTGCCGTGTCGGTGGGTGACAAGACCAAAGCAAAGAAAGACAGGTTTATGCAGGGCAGACAGACGGCACAACAAGGAGCCCAAATAAGTGAAACATGCAAGGAAATGTTTTGAGAAGAGAACAAGTGGCTGAAAGGAAACAGATGAAGCAGAAATGATCAATAAACCAGTAGATGTGGGCGTCAGTTCCATGCAGTCGTGACGACACGCAGCAGCGACTGCAACAACCGGCCTACCCCCAACGAATGCAGCGCACCACCACCAGTCTGCCACGCATCGTACGTGTAACCGGAATGACGCGGCACCGCCAGCACCTGGTATGATGTGCTCTCTTCCACCTCCGGCAGCTCCATCTCCACGTGTCTCGCGTCTCCTGGCTGCGCAGGCTCCGAAGTGCCATAAATGATCATCGACCAATCGTGAAACTGCCCTGCAACCCGCTTTCTTAACTACTGACACGCACCACTCCGTTCTACCTTCATTTCGCTGGGAGCCGACGTTCTCCAGGATCAAAGTCCATTTGCCGCGCGGATCCTCGCCCCACTGCTGCACTGAAAGAAACGGCCACTGATGGAAGCCGGACCGGTTAATGTCGGAAGGACGAGGTGGCAACAGCACTGACCTGAAAAACAGAGTAAATGCAGCATAAAACTGCTGCACTCAGCAACTAACTTGGTGCCAGCAGGCGAAACAAGCATGATCTTTAGGTCTCCCCTCTTGGACAGTTTAGCTGTCACTAGGGCTTGTATGTGTTCCAAATAACGGACTTTGCCACCGCAGTCCCCCACTAGCATGGTATAATTGACGCGAAAGTTGCCGTTCAATGTAACCCAGCTGAAAAGATTCAACTGTAGCCGCGCAAACGGAACCCAGTCAGCACTTGTCGGCCATTTTGTAGTCGACCTGGCAATGACTCTGCGCGCTCACAGAGCGCCAACTCCTCGCCTGTTTTACGATTCCTTCGGCATCCATCAAACCGTAACCGAACTTGTTGCTTACTAAAATCACAGCACTTGCCATTAACGCAATATACTGCATCGATGAGTTGCACCAACAGAATGTGGGCGACATTTAAAAGATAAAATTTAGTACTTCTTCTTCCAACGCCATTGGTAGACCAGCCAGGGTTGGCGAGCAAAGCATTAGGCTTAGCCGTTCTCAACACAATGTGCTGCATGTCACGCCAGGTAAGGTTTCTACTGAAAGAGCGACGGTGGAAAAGGAGCAGAGCAGACAGAAACGTACTTGGCCTCGAGGGCTAAGGCAATTATGCCGGCGGCTATCGGTGCACTGGCACTGGTTCCGGTGTGCCGTTTGGTGCAGCCTCGTGGCACATCGACAGTAACCTAGGTGCAGACCGGCAGTGATGAAACAGCAATGAGGCGGCTAAAATCAATCTTACGATGGCCGGTTGGTTGAGACTGGCACTGCTGTAAGTAGTAGCGATTGTGCTGGGACATTCCTCGAGGTACCTAAACGAGCGCATCAATTAGCTTTCTATGGAGCAGACCAACCAAGGCTGTCGATTGTCGTAGGTGGCAGAGCTGATGCTAAGCGTGTAAATGCTGGTCGTATATCCGTCCGCCGAGCAACTGTCTCTGTGAGCCCCTCCATTGCCGCTCGCCCATACAAAGATGTTGCCCTTGCCGCCTCGACCCTGCAGCTGTCTTACTCTCTGCATCAAACTGATTTAGAGGTACGTGCCTCGGTTATTCCTCTGCGAAACGCTTCTCTGGCCAACGGACCCGGTCCGTCGAAGGTTTTGCCGTCGTCCTCAGGTCCCCAACTGGCCGAGTAGACGTCGATGTGTTGCTGGTTGAGCGCGAGCGACGACGCCTCCACACTGTCACTGACAGGACCGTCCAACATGCGCACCCCTGCAACGCCACTGCACCTGCACGCAGACAATCGCACTGCTAGAGCACCTCCGATCTTTGCGTCGAAGGCTATTCCCACGCCGCAATACTCGTTGCCAGCCACAGACGCAACTTCGCCAGCGCACCGAGTTCCGTGTCTGAAGAAGAAAATTATACTTGAACAGCAGAACTAAGGAGATACTTGTTGTCTCCGTTATCCTGCGGCATCGGGTCGTCGTCGTGGTCGTTGATGTCGGTGCTGGCCATAGGATCGTAGTTCTTAGCGAGATCCACATGGTCTCTCTGAATTCCGTCGTCCAGAATAGACACAGACACGTCTTTGCCGGAGTAACCCAGTTTCCACGCCGCCTCTACATTCATGTCGTAGCCACCAGAGGCGCCGCGACGCTGCAGAACAGAGGTAGAGATCTGGCTGAAGCAGAGACTGAAAACCTACCAAGTACCACTGATCGTTGTACAACGGGTCACTCCACGGCAGTCGAAGCAAAGTTTTCGCGGACCTCGAAGTTCGCATCGGTGGTTGGTCATCGAAAATTAAATCACGCTTCACTCGACGTTTTGGCCGTTGCAACGAAATCCATCTGACGTCGGGGTGTTTCTCCAAATCAGAAATGGCATCCTTGCGTTGTTGGTGGGTCTGATGCTTGTCAGGGTGAAAATGGAACATGCGCAAGTGTTTCATATCTCCTAGCTGAAAATGAAAATGTACAGTACTTTTAAGCAGACATGGGGTAACATTCTGGCTAAGGAAGATTTTTCGATTACTGAGGGGTAGGAGAACCGCCTGAGGACATACATGGGTCGAGGAGTACACGGCAATTTCTCATGGTCAGTTCCCCACCGAAGTTTCACCGTGCGACTTTTCCACGCTAGGACCTTTCATCGACATCTTCTCGTAAGAATAAAAACGCTTTATCTGTCAAACTTTGCAGTCAAATGCCAAATCAAATTAATTCATATCACTGTTGCTAGGTTTTTCTAACCAAATCCTCTTCTTTTCAGATCGAAGAAACCCTAACTTCTTCCTACTCCTACACCATTTAAAAAAGCCAAACTGCAGGGTTTGAAGTTTTATTCTTGGGTAAAATTGCATGTGGTTAAACAAAAGCTAAGTTATTAATAACATTGTAAACACTTAGACTCTAAGCAAGGCATATCAAGGAACTGAATGTATAAAATTCATTTAGTATTTGTCTTTGAATAGTAATTTACCCTCTACGGTTCTAAGGTTTGATTATAACGGTAAATCTGGAACGTTGAATGTTTTACGTTTTTCCCGAAACAGACTAGGGATCTTTCGAAAAAAATTAAAAACTTTCGGAAAACACTCTGAACCAGGCAACTTTGATTAAATTATTTGGGCTCCTTGATGCCACCCTTCCACATGGTACTTGTACGTACCTGTCTGTTTGCAGCACCGAGATTCTGCTGCTTTCTCCTATTATTCCTTACTGCCTTCTTACATACACAGACTTTAGGTTTTTCATTTCTGGTTACATGTTTGCACATCTAGTGTAGCTATAGCTAGTCATCTGACCATTCGCTTAAATATATTTGTCACGCAACAGAACAGGGAGTAAGAATTTGGCAAGAACAAGACAGAGAGTAAAAATTTTGTAAAATAAGTTATTTATTGCAGTGCAAAAGACCAGGGAGGGGAGTAACTTTTTGTAGGGAGCAAAGGATTTTGCACAACACTTAGGACTCGCTAACATCATACGCTGTTGGCATATATTTATTCTTACGTACGAGGAAAGGTCGCGAGGTGAAAAGTCGGCGAGGAACTGTCGTGATACCTACTCCTTCCCTCGGCCGGAAACCCCTTGGCCGAAAAACAATTTCGCTTTCTTAAGGCAAAATAGGCGATTTTTAGAATTTTTGGGACTCCACCACCGAGACGACCTCCGGCTTGAAATGGGTTAGCATTTCGGCTAAGGTGGTAAATATCCTGAGGGAGGTAGAGGTGGTAGCGGTGGCTGAGCGGGCTTGAGGGGTGGTTAGGCAAAAAATCAAATTTTATACTAAAATAAACGTTTTTAGGCCTATTTTTCGCTAAAATAGGTAAAAATAAGCTACTCTGAGCTCATTTACACCAAACCTAGACATACTATTATCATCATTACCCATACAAAATTCTTTCTAAAAATTCCTGAAGGGGGTCAACTTTCGCCCATTTCCAAATGTCTGCCTCTAGCCCCCTACGGATTTTCCCGCTACATGCAGGCCTGAGGGGTGGTTGAGGGAATGAGAGCTACAAATCGCGCTTTTCGCAAAATTAGCGTATTTTCAGCATATTTACGATAATTTAGCCATTTTTGGATGTTCTTTTCTTAATGTAGTTTACTGCTTTTTACGTTGAAAATATGAGATTTTCGAAAATAATCGGACTAAAGTGCGTTCAAAAAAGAGCGAGCTGGTGGATTTTTTCGAACAACTTTTTACGGGATCATCGGAGGGACTTGGGCCTCGTAACCAAAGTTTAGAGGAGCTCGAACACTTGCCCACTATACACACTAATCATACATGTAACAGGGGGTCTGGGGGGTCTACCCCCCACCCGACTTAGGCCAGACCCCCCAAATGGGACCCCCCCCCCCCGAGACGATTTCACCGACCCCCCCCCCTCCGATTTTTCTGGCAAGTAAATTTTCGAGCAAATTTTTGCAATTTTTTACAATTTCACACACAAAAATTGCCAAAATCGCCTGCAAAACAGCACTTTTTAGCTGTATTTCTGCCCAAATTAGCGATTTTTGGCGATTTTCAGCCCAAAAATTGCGATTTTTTCGATTTTTGAGCGTTTTTTAGTGCCCATCCCCTCCCCCAAAATTTTGGCTCAGACCCCCCCCCCCCGGCCGGCGCCAACCCCACCCAACCCCCCTCCCCCCATCGGCGGATGACCTGTTACATGTATGACACTAATCTTCGAAACTTCCGCTCTGAACACTACGCGACGGAAAAATCAAATTTTCCTGAATGAGATTGAGCTAAGGTAAAGACCAACCTTTCCCCCGACCAAAAACATACATACAAGTACTAGTAGTTGTTCCGAAGTACTAACAAACTGACTCAGAAATCACAAACTTTTAGCCTAAAATTCGCTTGAAAAGCCCTTGAAAATCGAATTTGGCGTTTCCACTGTTCATATTTAAGAGAAATCAGGCTTTTTAGAAGCCCTTTTTGTCATTTTTAGCTCTTAAACGCTGCTTGAACGCTTGAAATAGCGATTTTTAGCCGCCTCGTAGCCATTAGGGTGGTCAACCACCCGTAGCCACCTCCTTCGCCATTTCTGCAATGTAGAAGTTTAAAGTTTATCAAATGAATTGTCTGACTATAAGGTAAACTGTAACAACCATGAGGAGCACATTAATCAAACCTTTCCAAATAATTGCAGTCCCAAGGAGAAAGTGAAAGTGCTAATCAATACAGTTTTGGTGGGCGGCTACTATCTTCTAAAAGACTTACGGATCCTTTATCGTCGAGATCATGTGCATTGGCTAGGTATTTGGCCTTCTCGTGGTCTGAGACGTGAACAACAACATGATGAGCGTGGGTGAAATCTTGCACGGAGTCGGTAGAATGAGAAGCCAAAACAGACGCCCACAGCCAACATAGACGAACTAGTAGATGCAGTGGTTTCATACCAACTGCACACATCAAACTTCGACCCTCCGCTTGTGCACCGCAGGACTCGACTGCCTGCTTCAGAAGGTCCTCTAACTAGCCTTAAACCAAACGTCAATTTTAAGAGCCGGTTTTTCTAGGAATCCACTTCTGCTCCTTTACCTCCAGACAAATCTTAACTTTTTGTCACCGATTTCGTTAAAATTTTGTATTTTTGGTATAATTTGACATGAAATGATGAAATGACGTTTTATCACCTTCACGGCCATTTTTGAGAGACTCGGTTTTTCGACCCAACCTCAATTCTCGGCTCATAACTCGAGAACAAATGAACGTAAAAACTTGTGGATTGCATATTTCGAATGAGATGAGCGCTTTCTTTCAAACATACCATGTACGAATTTTTTCGAACCCATTCGGGGCCCATTTGACCCCCACATGTACATAGGTGGTTACTAGTGAAACAGGCGAAATCAATATAGGGCACACTCCGGAGGGCCTGTTTTAAAAAGTACCCCTAGGGGACGCATCAGTATAGGGCACGTTCCGGAGTCATATAGTCATAAGAAAGTTAATTAATTAATTAATATATAATCCATTTCTGACCTTCCCTGATTCCCCCCTCAGATTGACCTAACCCGGATTTTTTTCGAGTAGCCAAGTTTCCGGGTGTTGTGGGTGCCAGTGACGGCACGGCACTCACAACAAAATTCAAGAACCGTCTGGCGATCAGAAACCGAACTACGTAAACAGGAAGGGCTAAAACTCCATAAACGTGCAGGCAATATGCGGCCACAACAGCAAATTCCAGAATGTGTTAGCTGATTCGCTAGCGTCAATACACGATTCTTGATTTCTGGGAAGTAGCAAAATGAAATCGGGATGGAGTTTTCTCAGCATAAGCTTGGTGGGATTTTCATGCCTTTCATGTGCAAAGAAGCTTTGAACGCGCCGACAATTACTACGTTGTACTTCTCATAGCAATAGGAAGTTTATACATGACGCCGACGGTTCTTCAGTTAAAGTTAGTTGTCCCCCCAAGCAGCTTGAGCAGACCGTGTCATTTCAGATCAGAGCCAATTTGAGCAGAGGATGTCATTTTTGGGTAAAAACGTGATAATAAACCAATAAAAAACAGGCGCAAAAACAGCTCGAGTCGGACTTTCAAAAATCTAACAACCCGACTGAACTGACTAATAAAAAGGGCCCTTTCTCAGATTCTATCTATGTGAAAGTCACTTTAGAGTTGTCCCTTCACAATTTGAAGGGGCCTTCAGAGAGTCTACCCTTTAAATTCTGAAGGGCCTTAAAATGTAAAGTTTTGTAATGTAAAAGCGGCCCCTTACTTCTGAAGGGGGAATGGTTGACCTGACAACTTTCATTTAAGGCCCCACCAACGGGCGGGCACAAACATAGAGTTCTAGATATAATATGGAGGTTTCAGTTGCGCCAACAGGCGATTGACGCGTTCCCCATTGTAGGCCATAGTAGGCTGGCGCTGCCAGCGGCCGCGGGCAGTGTGTTTGTTTTCCGCCTTGGCAGCAGGCAGTCTAGCTTTCTTTTAGTTAGTAGCAAGTCAATTGCTGTTCGTTTTTTCCCAGATAAGACAATTTTGTGCCTTCTCTCCTCAGACTGACGATAACATGCTCAGCTTTCCTTTCTGCCTAGCTGGCACCTCATTCTAGGTAACTTTTACTGCCTTTTTGCTTTTCGGCTTCTATTATTATTGTCAGCCATCCTACCGTCGGTGCTGGCCGCTGCTCGTCGCTGCTGGCCGCTGCTGTTGCTTTGCTGCCAGCCACTGCTGCGGCCGGTCGGCCGCCAGTGTGTCTTGTTTTGTGTTTGTCAGCAGGCGGCCTCCCTTCTTTCATTCTTTGTTTCCTCCCTCCCTTCTTTAGGCGGCCTCTCTTCTTTCTTTGTTTCCTCCCTTCTACGTAGGCGGCCTCTCTTCTTTCATTCTTTGTTTCCTCCCTTCTTTGGGCGGCCTCTCTTCTTTCTTTGCTTCCACCCTTCTTTTTAGTGATGACGAGTTGATTAGTGTTCTTTTTTGTCTCAGTAAAAAAACTTTTAATGATGATAAGATGTTCTATGGTTTCCTTGTTGGTAGATAGGTAGATAAGTTCGTTAGGATCGATCGATAGGTAGCTATCTCTCATATCGAATACTGCCGTTTTCGTTTTCTTGTGAGCGAGCCTCTTTCCAATTTTGTCATTTAATTTTCTCTAGTTGTCTTCTTGAAACTGGCTGGAATACGGTCATGTGTTTACAGATTAATGACGTGTTAGCGAGGGCTAGTCCGCAGTGTCAACCACGTGCGTGGTGCCCGGTTGCAACACAGGTTACCGAACGGCAGAGAAAGTGCCAGGTGTGAGTCTGCACTTATTTCCGACTAGTCCATACATGTAACAGGCGATGCGTCAGCGGGGAGGGGAACAGGCTAAAAAACCGCTCAAAAATCACAATTATCGGGCAAAAGTCGTAAATTTTGGCTCAAATACCGCTAAAGACAGTTGCGGTCACGTTTAGCTAGATCGCGGACCCGGTGCCGGTTTTTGTTTTGGAAAACTGGGCCTCCTCGATGCGTAGCTTATGCTGATGCGTATCTACTGTAGGCAATACACGGGCCGCGGGGGGTTCCGGGGGGTTTGCCCACCACCCAACTCGACCCCCCAAACGACCCCACCCACCCACTTGAAGCCGACTTTTGTTCCTGAGCCCACCCACCAAAATCGCCGCCACCCCTCAGAACCGGCAGGCCCACCCCCACATTTTCTGAATTTGACTACCCCCAACCCATTTTTCCCTCCCATGTATGATCTAGGGGTTATTTTAGCCTTGAAAAACAGGGCCTCTGGTGCTAGCCTATACTGATGATGCGTATCTAGGGGTTCCTTAAATTTATTCAAACAGGCCCTCCGCTCCGGAGCGTTTTCCGAAATAAAAACCAGCACCGGGTCCGCGATTTAGCTCCACGTGTTTCGGTCAGGCAATTTTAGCAATTTCTTTGCAGA
This sequence comes from Sabatieria punctata, assembly GCA_030248155.1. Classification (NCBI taxonomy): domain Eukaryota; kingdom Metazoa; phylum Nematoda; class Chromadorea; order Araeolaimida; family Comesomatidae; genus Sabatieria; species Sabatieria punctata. The sequence continues at coordinate 15,729 of JASANB010004993.1, read as the reverse complement.
AAAATCGGAGGGGTTGGTAAAATGTCCCGCCCGTGTTACATGCATAGTTAGTACTTATAACACCGATCGGGGGTTGAATCTCATCCAAAATTTCGGGACGCATCCACCCTTACTAAAAATACATGGACGTTCATGCTCTCAGATGTGAAAATGTACGTTATGCTTGAAACATTTCAGATACTGTCTTGATGAGTTGGGCTACGCTTACGCGGTGTTTGGAAAGTTCTTTTCTGATCCTATCGAGTCCCGGTTTGCTTGGTACCTACAGCTCTCTGAAGGGAACTATTATATCAGTCTCCGCCAACTGCTTGCTCGAACGCAAATGTGATCTTTTATGTCAGTGGCGCTCTGGTCAGGTCTTAATCTGCGCAGCTCAACTGCCAAACAGTGTCTTCACTGCAATGAACTGTTGCTGGACCCGGACCAGTTCGAGTCCAAAATGCCCCGTCTTGAAAGTGATGCTGGATCGGAGAAGATTTCTCTGCTTTTGGATCAGGTGAACAGAGGTGGCTTGGTGGTACCCAGCACTGCTGCATTTTGAAAGCCTGGTTTGTCTTGTCCTGTATTCAGAATGACTCCGATCTCGAGAAACGGTTTCTGTCGAATGGTGCTCCCTGCCAGCTGTTCGTCGAGGTTGTGATGCGTCTATTAGAGCAGGATTCCCAGATTCAGGATATTTTGGTGACTGACCTTCGCTGTATCCATAATCATCACTTTGCCCATAGTCTGGTAACGAAGTTTTTTAACTGTATGTGCAAGAACTTTACGAAAAGCCTAGCTTTTAGTTCCGTAAAACCAAGTGCTCAGGCTAAGATTGCTAAGTTAAGACCCTGTTGAGTCAGCTCAGTGGTTCTATTCCATTCCGCAACTTAGTAACGGCAGAATGGTTGTGTGTATTAGTGAGTGTGATAAGTTACTGTACGGTTCATATACTGCTTTATTATTAGCATTACTGTATTCTGGTCATGAATTACGGTTCAGAATGTTAGGGCTTGCCTTATCAACTTCTATATTCGTGTTTCTATCAATTTATTATGTTTGATGTACGTTAAAACTTGTCACTTTGACCTATTTCCTCGGTATTGATTTTGCACTTGGCCTACAATGGGTAACGGGTGAAATAAAGTGATCTCTCCATGTGTATCTAGATCTCTAATGCACAAATCGCCTCCCCAAGAAGTTGGAAAGTTGGAAAATGAAAAATATAAAACATGGAAAAGGCTTCCCAACAATTTGGAAATTAGGAAAACATGCACGATAACAACCAGCATCACCTCATACAAAAAAAATTTGCATATCGGTAACGCCGGCAATTCGGCAACGGTATGAGATTCCGCCATCAGAATAGACTAATATGTCTTTCCAAAAGTTTCACAACATAAGAATGGCTATGATTGCGGAGTTTTCGTCTGTGCTTTTGCTGCGTTCATCTCTTCTGTTTGTCGCATTTTAGCTACACAAGTGCCTATTCTAAACAGCCGTTGAGCACTTGATTTAAACGCACTATGCATGCACGTATTTCGTAAACTTCACTTACAGGCTGACATATAGCACTGGAGGCAGCTTTGTGCCTACCTATCTTTTTCTGCACAAGATAACACCAACCGTTTGGATTTTCTGTTGTGATACAGTATGTATGTATATACAGTTTTAATCATTTGTGATACTCTGTTTTCAATTTTCTTGTTACATTTTCGAATTTAGATTATGAATTGCTAGATATATGATACCCATGCATTTTACATATAAATATTTATTGGTGCTTGCTTTTACTTTGAGTTAAAGTGTTTTGTCCTTTTGGTCATCACTCATCACTGTGACTACGTACTGACGCTGCCTGCAATTTAGAAATCGACTTCGGATACCTATGTTCAAAGAAAAATAACCCTATTTACAGTCATAAATGCAACTCCGAATCTATTTAGCCTAGATTTAGATTTGTTGTTAGGTAACCGAAAGGCAGTGATGACAAGTGGATAAATGGGTAGCATCGTGGTATGGGAAGGCAAGGGAGTCTGTGTGCAAGGCCATAGAATACGAGTTCTTCAGCTTTAACTTGCCAGGGATGGACTTGCATAAAGTAAGATTTTTTATATTTCGACTTATTGAATGAAACAATTTTGCGACAAGCAATCGTTTCCAGCATGAGCTGTTGAGCTCATTTTCTTCATTTTGCCTTTAGTACTGTTTATTCCCCTTCTCTTATGGTGTAACTTGCGATTTTCCAACTTTCCTACTTTCGGGGAGGCGATTTGTGACATTGGAAAACCCGCAAAACTTGGTGTACCACTGTGTACCACAGCCTACCGCACGTTCTCATCGTTTCCGTTTTTCTGGGGAGGCGATTTGTATACGCGCCCACCAAATACAATACAAGGACTACGAAACTACTGGATAGCTCACTATGAAAAAACATCACTGCCGCGTACACGACAGGCCCAAGCAAGGAAAAATGAAGCGTTCAGACGAAGAAATGCCTCAGTCCATAAATAGATGAAGCGACAAAAACGCGTTCAAAGTTTTCGGGCAGCCTGAAATAAATTGTAGAAGATGCTATGCCCTAAAGTGTATTATGCCAAAAGAGGCCCATACCAGTGCTACCCTGCACCTGAGTTTGGGCCACCACATTTTTCCTGATTTGCTTATTTGAAAAAATTTGTGATATTGGACTTAGGCTGTTTTAAGGTCTAAACCATAAAACAGCCTAAGTCCATATTCACAAATTTAAAAAAATATCAGTAAGAGTAACAAAGCAGTATAACTAGTAGGCTTGATTGCCTTCCAGAACTCCGGGTAGTGGACTAGCAATCTTGCCATCCATCTGCAGCTTAAAAATAGGGCTACAGTAATCTGAAATGTAAAACTCTCGTTGAGAGTTTGCAGAATAAGGAGCCAAAAGTTGGCCCAAGGCCCATTTTAGTCTTTAAAAGCGGCATTCGATCAAAGTTTCTTGAACTAGTCTATCAGTACTCTAAGACCCCCGATTTTTAAGTCTAAATCATGATTATTGAACGCGAAATTTAATTTCAAAATGTTATCAACCTTAGTAAATGATGGAAAATTTTGTGATTTTCAGCCGTTAGCTAATTTACTCCAGAACCTGTAGGCGTACGCTGGTGTTCTTGCCACTATTCTGTAGCTGAAGGATAGCGCTACAATGATATGAAATATAGAGCATAGATTTTAGGGGTTACAGATAAGATATTGGGGCTGAAAGGGGGTAGAAAAAATTTTTTATTCAAAAACGCAATTCGACCGTTGCTTCTTAAAGTAGTCAAAAAGTACTCTTAAACCTCCGATTTTTAAGTCAAAATTCTGATTACTAAGCCAGAACATCAAATTTGAAATTTTAATTCAATAGTTAAGAAGCCCGATTACTGTATCTTCGATTTGAAGCATCAAATCTGCGATTCCTTTCCAGGGGTTTGAGAACTCGGCTATACTACGTATTAGTGTATCAACTTTCAGCTGTCTAGGCTAATGTTTTAATTTTGAGTGTGAATATTGAGGCTCTTGACTTGGACTTAGGCTTTTCTTCAACTGAATTTCGAGCACTGTTAAAAAATTGCGTTGGTGTAACTTATGACATAGAATGTTTTCAGATGAAATAATTTGTATTGAACATGTCTATAGTTAGGGGATTGTGCTGCCGAGTAGAACTCAATTTTTTCAAAAAGTGGACTGAGGCATTTCTTCGTCTGAACGCTTCAAATGGCAATTCGGTTTCTTCGAGCCGTTCGAGCCATCCGTACCTGCGGCGGGTAACGCTGTGGTTAAATTTAGTGCAATTGGTATAACTCTTTCAGCTGTGATACTTCTTCAATATGCTTTGTACTTTCACTCTCATCTCTGTTGGCCAATTCTGAATCCCCATGACGAAATACTATCCCAAAATATGCCAATTCAGTAGTGGAAATCAATGAGATTTTCCAACAGATTATCGATAATAAAGATGAAGATCAGTCGTTTAAGAGTGCTTTGTCGCGCCCTGTATCTGTATTCTTCAAAGTGATTCATTTTGCCGCCTCCCTTAAAACTTGTACCCCATAAAATTTGATCCCTCTAAAAGTTTTTACTCCAGAACAATTTTTCTGTGTAAATTTTTTGCTCTGCTCCTTGTATTTTTCGGGTGCGTTATTTGCTTGCTTAACATTTGTACCCAAAGAAATTAGAGAAAGGAATTAAAAAAAGTACCTGAAAATTTCCTGAATGCAAAATTCCTAAGGACAGAAAACATTTGTTGCGGTAAACATTTTATGGTGCTAATTTTTTAGGGGTACAAATTTTAGAGCAGAAACAAAGCACCGTGAAAAATACAGGGCGCAAAAAGGCACCATAAAAATATAGGGCGGAGTGTATCGAAGAAGAATGGGCAATCTTAAGGAAAACCGTAACCTTCGCTGATTTCCACAACCGAATCGGCCGATTCTCGGGATGGTACGTCGACTTAGCGAATCGGAGTTGACCAAATGTGCGAGTATGCTCAGGACCTATGGAAGGAATACCGCAGCTACAAAAGTTAAAATGGTTGCAATCAGTAGAAAAATCGTCATTTTAACTGATTTCCACAATTTAATCGGCCGATTCTCCAGATATTACTTCGGCGTGACGAATTGAAATTGGGTAGAGGATACGCATGCATACAATGTAAAGACAGCTGTTGTGTTTCTAAGTGCGACGGTGCTGGCATTCTCTGAATGAAACAAGTTGCTGTGTATTTCTAGTAAGGAAAGAGAAAAGTCAACAGAATATACGGTAGGTAGAAATTGGGAATCATAGTCAAGTATGCTGGAGTCTCAGATGCCGAGTCTGGGCGGAGTCCGCTGTCCGGGCGAGATCGGTCGTTGTGCGGGCGAGATCGGCCGCTGTCCGGGCGAGGTCGGTCGCTGTGGTAGTGGAGCAGCTCGGTAATTGGGGCCGACTGCAGCTGGAGCCCGCGCAACTCTGACAGGTGAATTTACTACTACACGGTTGGGTGCAGGCATTGTTGGCCTTGTATCGGGAGCCATGGGAGATGTAAACTGTGGAGGCGCTGGAGCCGGCATCACAGGTCTTTGTGGAGTAGGTCTGGCTTGTGCGGGCATCACTTGCTGCCGCTGTCCGCCCGAATTTTGCTGCATTCTTCCTGATCCGGAACCGGTACCGGCGGTCTCTATCTTCTGGTCTACGTTCTTGCTTTGTAGCGTTGTAATGTATTCGTCTATGGCTTGAGCATGTCTGTCCATTTGTTTGTCGATAGCTTGCCGCTCTTCAGGCTTGTTAACGTCGGTGGTGTCTTGTGATAGACCTGTCGGTACCAGTTGCTGCATGGTCGATTGGAACAATATGTTCGGGTCATCCTTCTCTGGCTTTCCGCCGGCCAGAGCTTCTATCAGTTGGGCGTGTCGGGCGGCGTACGAATTCACACTCTCTCTGTCTTTGGCTTGCGGGTCGCCTTCTGGTCTTTCCATTGTTTGAGCGGCCAACGCTGTTCCTCCGGGCGTGTAGACCGACTTGAACAGTTCGTTTGGGTCGGTGGATTCTCCCGATTCGTCCGAATCTGCAGTTGCGCCTGTGTCTTCTCCCTCTTTGGTCTGTAAATCTGAATCGTCCTGGGTTTTCTGTTTCTTCTTCTTCTTAGATTTCTTCTTGCCTGAATGTTGCGTCTCCTCAGAACTCGATCCTCCTTTCTCTTTCTTCTTCTTGCGCTTGGCTGTCTTGGCGCCGACGTCTGCGTTTGTGGTTTTGGTCGTGGTGAAAGCTGATAAAACGTCGATCAACGTGTGCTTTTTCTTCTTTTTCTTCTTCTCCTCCTTAGTCTTTTCGGGTTTCCTCTCCATCTTTTATATACAAAGTACAACAACGACACACAAATAGTTAGTACACAAATGAGCAGTAACGTACAAAACGTTCATGCACATTATTCACACCACACCGTATTGTTTCCATCGATACGTAGATCAACCAGTACATACAGTATGTATGTATGTACCATGCATGTAACAGCGGGATCTGGGGATCTGCCCCACCCGACTTAGGCCAGACCTCCCGGATGCCCCCTCCCGAGACGATTTTTCCGACCCCCCCCCTCCGATTTTTCTGGCAAGTAATTTTTTGAGCAAATTTTTGCGATTTTTTTACAATTTCAGACACAAAAATTGCCAAAATCGCATGTAAAACAGCACTTTTAGCAAATTAGCGATTTTTGACTAGGTACTTTCTTCAGTCAGTCAGTCAGTCGGTAGAAAACTTTTCGACCTCTTTGGGGCCCCTTAGCTCGTCTGGAACCCCCTTAACACTTCTTTTCATTTCAGAATATTGTAGCGCTATCAATTCTCTACAATTTGGTATAACTGTTGAGCAGTGTGGTGAAATATAGCTTCAAACATGAAAAGTCAACAAAAGATATGACAAAAAATTGCAAATTTTCTTTAGCTTTTTATCTTTGTAGCTATATTTCACTACATTGCTCCAACGTTCAGCCAATGTTTTTACACGACTACAATACTCTGAAATAAAAAGAACGGTTAAGGGGTTCCAGACGAGCTAGGCGGCCCCAAAGGGGTCGAAAAAATTTTTTTCCTCAAAAATGGAATTCGATCGTTGATTCTTAAAGTACTCCAAGTTACCCCTAATGCCCAATTTTTAAGTCCCAACTCTGATTAGTGCACTAGAAATTCGATTTTGAAGTTTCTGTCCCATAGTTAAAGCTGACCGATTTTCAGAGCTCCATAATGGGATATCATTTGCGGTGGTTATATATCCTATCGATAAGTGCTAGTCCTCCAACTTTGAGCCATCAACGCCAAACTTTGGCCAGACTCGATCTGTTCAGAGACAGACTCTTAAACCTCTGAGAGCTACTCGTTCGTCTCAGCAACACAACAATGACTCACTTTTCGTTTTGGATACCTGTTTACGACTATGGCCACCAAAACGGCTGGGGCACTGCCCATTCAAAAAGCACGTCTGCCGATCATCTCAACCATTATGCACCGTACGTACGAGCAGACATGGGGTAGCATTTCGGCTGAGGGGTGATAAATTTCCGAATCCTGAGGGGGGGTTGAGGGGATGGTAAGCTAAAAAGTCCGGTTTTTCACTGAAATTAAGGTTTTAGGCTTATTTTTCGCTGAAATAGGTTAAAATGAGCTATTCTGAGCTGAGCACCTAATCTAGGCATGCTTTTATCAGAATTTTCTATACATAATTATTCCTAAAATTCCTGAGGGGTTAGCGGCGGCCTGAGGGGGGAGGTAAGAGCATGAGGGGGGTCAACCCCCCCCCTTTGCCTATTGTCTGTACGCGTACGAGTACTTATTTAAAAATAAGCAAACAGTTCATCGAGCAGCTTGGAACAAAAAAGCCAATCTAACTCTGAGTAAAATCGGTATCTGACTTGTTTATGCATAAGCAAGGTTGAAAGTTACAGAATACGGCCCATAAAGCAGGGATGCCTAAAAATTTGGTACTTGATCAATTTAAAAATTGCAAAGAATTTTTGCTAGGAATTCTCTCGGTACCCTAAAAGCATGGGACAATCATGGAGGTTCTGCTGTTTTGGACGATATCACTAACCAGCTGAAAACCGACGTGCAAGCAGACGCACTAGTTGGTTGACCACGAAGACTGTGTTTTGGGATTTGCGAATGCAGTTTTTATCGTAGTCTGTTGAATGCATTTCAGTAACAAAGAGCTCCAACTCCAAACACCACCATAAACGCATACGTAAGAAACGACAACCGCTCCTAATCACATAACAATAGGTTAGAAGAGGAGTAATCAAAAAGGACCTAAGTCACAACCGAACACCGTTCACTTGAACTGAATAGGACTTATTCGCAAGCCAATGCACTCCTTTCCTATCTCTGCAACCTGGCAAACCTCACAGAGCTTCCCCTCCAACTCGGGCACGTAACAGGCGGTGCAAAACGGGCATTTAACCAGTGCCTTCCCGCGATATATAGGCTTGCAAGAAGCAGCACATAAGGTGAATGGGTTGTGTTCGTCGTAGTGCAGCTGGTGTTTATCGGTCGGATCCTTCTCACAGGCTGCCAGGATTTTGCGTATCTGCTGTGCCACCTCGGGCTTCGGGCCCAGCTCAAGCACACGCCGGCACAGCGAACCGCAAGTTTTCAAGTTCTTCAGTTTGAACATTAGATTAATTGCTGTGCGCAGCGTAAGAATTTGGTGCACGGGCTGGAGCTGGCAATGAGTGAAGTAGACTGCCATCTCGGTAACTCGTTTCTGCTCCTCCGGCGTAGACTTGGGCAGCTCCTTTCGCTTCATTTCCATCAACAGACCGACCAAATACTCTCGACAGATCTCCAACAACTGCTGCGCCTCGGCAATCTCCTGACGCGTGCTCACCACCAGCAGAGGAATGGAGAGCAACAACTGCCGAAACTTGTCGATGGCCTGGGCGAACTTGCCAGTCGTGGTCAATTGATAGCACACCTGAATAGGTACATTGACAGCAACACCAACCAACCACACACTGCTCGCCAGACATGGGCTAGTATTTCGGCCGAGGGGGTAGAATTTTCAATTCCTGAAGGGGGGTAGGAGCGCCTGAGTGGGCTAAGAGGGTGGTAAGCCAAGAAGTCCGATTTTTGGCTAAAATCAAGTTTTTTGGCTTATTTTTCATTAAAATAAGCTCATTTACACCTAATCCAGGCATATTTTTATCATAATTTTCTATACAAAATTCTTCCAAAAAATCCTGAGGAGGTAGCGGCCGGCTGAGGGGGTTGTTCAGAGCCTGAGGGAGCCAACCCCCCTCAGCGCCCCCCCTTTGTCCATGTCTGCTGCTCGCTCACCTGCAGTCGGTTGGCCAGATCCTGCAAACAAACAGCCACTGCAGGCAGTCCGGCCTTGCCAGTGGCCTCCTTCCAGTTTCTCAACGGGTAGGCGAAGTTGGCGTCAGCAGCGGGAGCCGCCTCGTAGACCGATCTGGCACGGGCGTAGGTGCTGAGGAAGAGCGCTTGCCACGGCTGCAAGGCGGTCACGCCCAACTGATCATGCAACAGTCTGGCAGCAGAATCGAAGCTCCCGGCTAAGACGTGGTCGGCCAGCAGACGCGAATTGTTGGCCCAATGCTGGTTCGGGGCCACCCCATTGGTGGGCGGCACATAAAAGCCCTCCTCCGATGAGCCGCCCGCCGCCGGAGCCAGATCCAGCTCGGCCGGCAACTCCAAATCTCCCTCCACCTCCCAACCTGCGTCCTCTCCTTCCTCTTCCAATCCTTCCTCTGCCTGAAACTTTATCAATCATCTTCCATAAACATAAAAATAATGGTACCGGCTCATTCAACAGTGACACGATTATGGTGTTGTTTCAATCGAGGCCTCAGCTCATATAATAAAACGTACCGATACTACCAGAGATGCGCTCGGACCAGGCCGACTGACCGAACTTCTAAAATTTGGTAGAGAAAATTATTTCAGCATAAGCTTTTAGCGATTTTAGTAACTGTGTTGTCGCTGGGATTTTCATTTATATTTCTTAAATTAATTAAATTTTCATACTGAAGTCTGTCCCAAAAATCTTTGGCGCTGGGTATATCCAGCAGTGTCCTGCATTTACGTGCAGTCTAAACTCCATACACGAATATGTGGATCTGTTCCTCTCATCAACTAGATTAATACATTGTTTACAAATAGTTGAAAATGCAGATGGTAAAAATCAGACAAAACCAAAGACAAAAAGCACAATCTAGCACGCCCTTCAATTTCCGGCTACATGGTCTAGCTGGTTTAACATAGTAGTAACAAGATGCCTTAGCAGCCTTCCATATCTATATCAAAATTTGCGTATTGCATTTTGGTTAGAAGAAACGGACGAGTCTGCCAAAGCGCCAATTTTTGTGTCGATACCAGATTCGGTCCCGATCATATAATCTACTGTATTTAACCATAATCTTACACAGCCTAGCCAAACATTGTTGAAGATGTTGTTGTTGTTGTTGTTCAACTTTATTCTGTACTTGACAGAAGAGGACACGCATACTCAAAAAGAGCCCTTCAACGCGCTGCCCTTGACTAGAACATCTACACTACATGTAGATGTAGCTATAAATAAACGGGAGATTATCCGTGAATAGCAGATGACTACGTAGGTTTTGTAAAGTACTTGTGGAAAACTAAAGGTATTGCATAGCCTAACATGTTCTGATAAATTAGCAGAATTCAGCTACTTCTGGCCGTAAGCTGCTGTATATCGAAACTTGGACTAGTCTCTCGGACTGTTCGAGGCGAAACAAAATTGCTTATGCGCAGGTTGTTGGCCGGACTTAGAAAGAGATGAAAGATAATAACCTCTTTGAATTCGCTTTCTTCGTCATCCAGCAGCAGTTCGGCGTCGTCTCCCCAGCCCTCTCCAACTTGGTCTTCAGCGGCGAAGGCGGCAGCGGCAGCAATGCCGGTTGGAGTCTTGCCAGGCACCGCCGACCCGCCCAGACGACTGTCGAACGGACCACGACTAACGGTCAACTGCGGCCAATTTTCTTCCATGTGCTGGATGGGCGGAGGCGGCACCAGATACCGCGCGTTCGGATCCACAGGAGGCAGCGCCTGCCCCTGAAGCAATAATCACTTGCTACAAATTTTGCTGTGTTGCTAATTTCTTTGTCACGCTCAAATACGTTTGGTACTGAATCGAAATCTAACGCACTTGATTCTGCAGCGTTTGTGCTAACTGTTCTGCCTCCTCAGTAAGTCCGTGAGTGGCTGCCGATAGATAAGCCAGAGCTGTCTGGCCCACTCCTTTGAGAACTTTGACCCGTTCGGCCACATCACCGATGTAGAGAGCTGTCTGATACTGGCCGTTGAAATCTTTGCGGATCTCTGCGATTTTCATCATCTTGCCGAGCTTCTCCATGTTGCCAGTGGTCAGATAGAGGAAGGCCAGTTTGTCGAAGTTCTTGGTTCGTTGATAGGCCATCTCCACCACCTGATGATTGCCCTGCAAGAGCGCCGCCTCTCCCAGCGCCTCCCAGCACGCCTTGTCATCCAACGACTTGGCAGCCTCCAGCGCCACTTCCAAGTTACCGCACTCCAGGGCGGAGGCCGAACCTGCGTCCACAAAGCATAATACGTACATACTCTTAGTAAACTGGACATATTACCTTGTTTTTTCGTCTTTCACAAAGTGAAGGGCTACTTCAGGGTACCCTTTCTTCTGCAGATAAGCGATTATCGATTGGCCGACGAGTTTGGAGTTCCGGACAGTGTTCAAGACCTCGTCGTAGCGCCGGTTTATGAGAGCCAGTTTGAACCGGTACTCGGTAGAGTCGACGGTGACCACCTTGGGCACGGCGTCTCGGTCCAAGCAAAACAGTTTGTCACCGCGAGCCGCCGTTATGTAAATGGGAACGTCGAGAGTCCGAATGATGCCGTGATCGCCGGCCGTCAGCGCGTACTTTATGTGATTGCTGGTGGTGTAGAGAAAGACGCAGTGCTCGTCCCACGCACCCGACTTGACGCGTGTACTCTCGTGAATTGAACACAACACCTGTAACACCCGCGCATTAACATGGGTTTGCATTTCGGCTGAGGGTGGTAAATTTCAAATGAAGGTTTTGCATATTTTTCGTTGAAATAGGCTAGCTCACTCACACCTAATCTAGGCATACTTTTATCATAACTGAATGGTAGTATGTAAACTGAATTTAGTTTCGGAACTTGAAGCTCAAAATTTTCAGTGTCTGATCGGTGCGCATGCGAAATTTTGCCAATTTGTGATTAACTGACACGGGGCTTGTCCTTCTGGCCTTAGATAACCGTTAGGTAGTACCGCTACCACCAAATATGGTGCCTCTATAAGGCGTTCAGTGCCTAACTAAGTGGCGTACAAGGATTTTGCAAAGGGGTGTAAAAATTTGCAGTTGCCTGGTTAGCCACTGCCCAGCCCAAACAGGGCGAGAAATTAAAAAAAATAGCCCTCAAAAAGGAATATAAAACGCACTCTGTGCATAAAATAGACAGGAGTTAGGTCATAATTCAGTTATTTCTCATCTTTTGGCCTACGTTTTCCTTCCTACCTCCACCGCAAAGGGGGTGTACCCACCCTACACCCCTGGGTACGCTACTGGTCTTGTAATCGAATTCATTCTTGCTGCAACATACGGGATGCTTGAGCTGTGAAGGGCAAAAATTCAACAAAATAACAAAAGAAAGCTCAGATGTACCTGAAGTCGCCGATTTATGAGGGTGACAGAGTGCTTGCTGAGGAGCGCAGCGAATTCCATGTTCTGCGACCAGATCACATATTTAACTTTGGACACTTTGGCTGTGGCCAGCACTCGTTTCTGCTGAACGTCAAATAACTGCACGTTGTCAGGAGCCTTCAGCAGTAACATTCCGGTGCCGGCGTAGAAAATGTCTTCACACTGCATGTTTTGCTCTATTTTCTTCGACACCTACAACCAAACAAACTGTTGGCAAGTATAAAGCATCGGGGATAAGCAAGATAACCTCGTTCTTCAAGTTTTTTATCACGATCTGCTGGTTGCGATCGAGCACGGCAATCGGTTGCGGGCCACCCAGACAGCACTGAGTCCAGCCGATCGCTTTCCCTCCCGGCGCGTCGGGCTGGCCAGACTCGGTGGCCTCCTTGGGCACGGCGTTCAGGTCTTAGGTGGAGTTTTCGATTTTTGGCGTTGCACGCGAAGTCAACAGAACTGCGTGCTCGGCCGGATTGTAGGCAAGCGCAAAGTAGGGGTAGTGTTGCTTGCCACGCATCTGCATGAGCGCAGAGTCTTTGCTGGTAGTCAGATCCAGACGACGCAGCTGCCGCTCCTTCACGTAGAACAACAGGTTCTGATGCACAGCATAGGCAGGGCGCTCTCTCTCTATCTTGAACACCTGCAACCTGATCCTTCCAACACACAGTCAGCAGCAGCAACAACACTGGCACGAGCAACATACATACACGAACGAAGGTGAACGTATATAAAATTCTGACTCGCAAGGCGAAGTCAGCAAAAAAGCAGGAGCACTAGAGAGTCTGTTTTAGAAATGAGGTAGAGAACGTACGATCATGCCGCTGTCGCTGACCGGCGGCGAAGAGATTGAGGTTGGGGTGAGCGGTGATCACCTCAGAACCGGTCGTTGTCGTGGACGGGAAGGTGTGAGACAGGTGCGCTTCTGCATGTCCCACACTCGAACGCTCTTGTCTTCCGAATTGCTCAGAATCATGTCTGCTCGCGGATGAAACAGACAGCACGACACGTTGTTGTAGTGACCCCGACAAGAATCCACTTCCCAAGCTTTAGGAGTCGTTGTAGCGCCACATTTTCACCTAAACACCGAAGAGAGCAATGAGACACGAGCGGTCAGACTACCTGTCTGTCGTCAGCGCCTGAGACCAGTAAAGGCATGGAGTGGTGGAAGGTAACCCAATTCACGCCGCGGTCGTGTCCTTCCAGAACGTGCTTCACCACCACGTCGGCCTGGCCGAACAGCTCAGTCTGGTTGGGCGCTCGCAAACGCTCCTCCAACCCGGCCGGACCCGGCGCCGCACTTTTCTTGCGCAGTCCGCTGAAGACCAGAGAACAGTTGGATACCAATTATTAGTCGATTTCCTTATGCTCACACAATCATGGCAAAGGGGGATGAGGGGGTTGGCCGGGCCTGTCAATCAAAGAGCAAAGACGGTACAGATCAAATGCAATGCTAAGCAAAATGATACAGAAAAGGCCTCAGAATCAGATTAATGCTGGGAGGAATTTCACCAGGAGGAATCATACAAGTAACAAACAGGTCATCAGCCGAAGGGAGGGAGGGGTTGGGGGTCTGAGCCCAAATTTTGGAAGGGGAGTTGGGCACTAAAAACTACTCAAAATAGAAAAAAATCGCAATTTGGCAACAATCGTAAAAAAATCACTAATTTGGGCTGAAATTGCAAAAAAATCAATAAAATTTGTTCAAAAAATTACTTGCCAGAAAAATTGGATGGGGGTCGGAAAAACAACTCAGGGGTCCCATCCGGGGGGTCTGGTATAAGTCAGGTGGGGTGCAGACCACCCTTTAAATGAATGGGAGAAATTCAAAACGGGGGAATTTAAAACGGAGGCATTTAAATCAGAGGAATTTAAAACGGGGGCATTTCTAGAAGGGGAATTTTAAACGGAAGAAATTCCACCAGGAGGGTTCTCCATACGGAGGAATAGCAACCAGTGAAGTTCTGCCCCGTTTAATTTTTCCACTGGAGGAGTGTGCATCGGTGGAATTTCCACTACACCGCATGCTATGATTAGACAGTTTAAGCTGGACAGGACGTAAAGACTGAAAGAAAGTGTTAAGTAGGTACCTGATGTCCCAGATGCGGATGGTCTGGTCGAGGGAGGCGCTGGCGACCAGATCCTCAGAAGGGTGAAACCGAGCGCACATGACGTAGTGGTTGTGTCCGGTGAGAATGGCGATGCTGTTGCGCGACCGCCAATTCCAGATGCGAATGGTCTGGTCGTCTGGAGGCACTCACTATCCACGGGTATTTGGGATGAAAGAAAGTCGTCCGAATGTAGTCCAGTGCCCCAGCAACGTGAATATGCACCGCCGCTGCTTATAGTTCCACACCTAATCGGCTCATTTCTTATTATTGTCAGCTAGATATACTTGGGGGTGCAATTCTTAAACCATACGTGTAACCCCAGCTGATCATGGACAGATTATTTGGCTCGTGCCCCCCGCTTACTTTTCAGCCAAATCATTTTTGCGCCAACAATTTTGCAATTTCCCAAACAGAAAATTTCCTAAAATTGTCTGTAAAACAACAGTTTTTGGCTTTGATTAAGCTATAATCAGACTTTTAAAGCTATTTCTCGCATTCTCTATACACTCGTTCAGACCCGCACCGTGACCGGTCACGTCCCCAACTGCACCCGCTCCTACTTAGGCGGATGACCTGTTAATGTATAATCTGAGAGGGACAGCAGTTTAAAATGATAGCATGCCAAAAAGTCCGATTCTGAGTTATAAAAATCAACATTTCTAGCATTACGTTTTGTTAAAATAGGTTAGTTCCAGGAGTCTGATGTCTAATTTTTATGCTACTCTTCTGAAACGGCACAAAAGTCTACCAAAAATTGCCGAGTTGGCGTGGAGGGGAGGCAACCGATACTTACTTTGATCTTGTAGTCGTCGCCGCCAGAAACGAAAATCGGTTGCTGGGAGTGGAAGCAGATGCCCCGCACAGGTCCGTCATGCTCTTCAAACTTATCTATCAGCACACACATTCGATAGTCATACAGCTGCACTGCCCCATTATGAAGACTCGTCAATATCCACGGTCGAGTGGGGTGAAAACTCAGCCCTAAAAACGCTTATCATCAAACACCATTCACAGGGTTGGGGTAGTAGCTGTTAAAACATGCTAACAACATGTTATTAGCACGGGCCTCGACTGACTCAAATTAGGGAATATTTCAGGTATTTTTTACCTGTTAAAGTCTTTATGTGGAAAACTTTTGGGTTAAGAATCGTCAAAAATCGCAAATTTGGGCTGAAATACAACTAAAAGTGCTGTTTTACAGGCGATTTTAGCACCTTTAGTGTCTGAAAATTTGCTGAATAAATCACTTGACAGAAACAATTTGGACGGGTCGAAAAAATGGTCTCGGGGGTCCCAGATCGGGTAACTGGCCTTTTTGCCGTTTGGATTAGGGTTGGGATCACTTCGCCGAGGCCACTTACTTGGCCTGCCCACTTTGCCGCGAGTCAGTTCGCCGAATCAATACAAGAATATACTAAC
>JASANB010004992.1:0-55227 GCA_030248155.1 Sabatieria punctata | reverse complement strand
ATCGGATTGGTTAAGGCACACCGTTGGTACGTGCGCTGAGCTTGATGGCGCCCATCATATTTTGAGATTTGTTCCGGTCGGACCCCCCCCCCTGGTGTGGACTATACACAGTATGGGCCAAAAAAATGCCCAAACCTTTTTTCGAAATTTACTCAAGCGATTTGTTCTCGGTCATTTCTTTATCGATTTGGCTTACATTTCCAGGATTAGTTAACAAGATAACTGGGTAGATATGCAATCAAGTTTAGTGCCAAAATTCTGACTTGTCCTGGTTTTATGACCCGAAAACTAAGAATTAGGGTGTTCTAATTATATTTTTTTTCGGCAATTCAAACATTCCAGGATTGATTGGCATTGTCATGTCATTGGGCATAACATACTGACTGGGCAGCCCTCTAGCTCAATGGACACCAAAATTGGGAAATTTGAAAAACATTATCGAAAATCTCATGGTTAAAAAATCTGTACCTTCTGGAATCAAAGCTCTGAATCAACTGTTAATCAAGACAGATTGCAGCAGAAAGTTCGACAAATGGATGAATCTGATGTTTAAACTCTGTTCCACATCATTGAAACCTTCTCCACAGTGCTGTTAGAAAATCGAAAATCTTCTGAATCGTCATTTCACGAGTTTTACGAAGAAAAGTCACATTTTGTCATGTTTTCGAAATTCCCCATTTTTGGTGCCCTTCGACCCAGAGGGCTGCCCAGTAAGTATGTTGTGCACAATGGCAATACCAATCATTCCTACAAGTTTCAGACCCATACCCGCTGAATTGCCGAAAAAATTAGAATTTCCGTAAAACACCCTAATTTTTAGTCTTCGAGTCATAAAACCAGGAGCGGTCAGAATTTTGGCACCAAACTTGCACAATGTGTAACAAGTTGTTAAGGTAATAAATCCTGAAAATTTCAGCCGACTCGATAAAGAACTGACCGAGAACAAATCGTTTGAGTAAAGTTCGAAAAAGGGAGTGGTCATTTTTTGGCCCATACTGTATATACAGGGTGCGTCAAAAAAAACAACCCAGCAGATTTTTTGCTGTAGCAACCGCAAATCTCAACCGATTTGAATGAGTCCTACTTTAAATGAAAGATAAATAAATTCTTGAACGACTGGTGTAGCTTTTATTAAGATGCGTTGCTTAGTTCCTGAGATAATTGCTTTCAAAGTCAAAACAGAGATTTTGGCAGTGCACAACAGAGATTAAAACAACCCAGCAGATTTTTTACTGTAGCAGCCGCAAATCTCAACCGATTTCAGTGAGTCCTATTTTATATGAAAGATAAATTAATTCTTGAAAGTTTGGTGAAGCTTTTATTAAGATATGATGCTTGGTTCCTGAGATATCTGTACTCAAAGTCAAAACAGATTTTGGCTATGAACAAGAGCGATTTTTATTGTTCTGTTGCACTTCATAATAAAACCGATTCCTACTGCTCAGGCAGACATGGGCAAAGGGGGGGGGCTGAGGGGGGGGGGGTTGACCCCCCCTCAGGCTCTGACCTACCCCCCCCCCCCCTCAGCCGACCGCTACCCCCCCTCAGGAATTTTTTGGTAGAATTTTGTATAGAAAATTATGATAAAAATATGCCTGGATTAGGTGTAAATGAGCTCAGAATAGCTTATTTTAGCTTATTTTAATGAAAAATAAGCCAAAAAACCTTGATTTTCGCCAAAAATCGGACTTTTTGGCTTACCACCCCCTCAGCCCCCCCTCAGGCGCTCCTACCCCCCTCAGCCCCCTCAGGAATTCAAAATTCTACCCCCCCTCAGCCGAAATGCTAGCCCATGTCTGTGCTCAGGGCTAACGTAACGAGGTTTTTCTGGTGCCACACATGCTTGGTTACTTCATTTGTAAAAGTCTTGCTGCCCCTCAGCAGTAGGAATCCGTTTTGTTGTGAAGTGCAACGGAATCGCTCTTGTTCACTGCCAAAATCTCTGTTTTGAGTTTGAAGGAAAATATCTCAGGAACTAAGCATCGCAACTAAATAGGGCCTTCACCAGCCTTTCAAGAATTTATTTATCTTTCATTTAAAACAGGATTCATTCAAATCGGTTGAGATTTGCGGTTGCTACAGCAAAAACTCTGCTGGGTTGTTTTTTTTTGACACACCCTGTATATACAGAGTTGTCCAAAAAAGAAAAGGTCAGCTTTCTAGCGCAACTGGTTCAAATTTTGCGAATTTCTACATTCAAACCTATACAGCATAATTTTGCTCAATTTTAGCCCTAAAATTAGGGACCGGCACGCAAAAATTGAAAATGCTCCTAGGCGAAATTGGGCTTCAGAATTGAAAAGAGCACACTTTATGCATTCTAACAAAACAAACCGGGCCGGAATTGGCCGGATAATAAACGAGTTATGACCGTTTAACTGCGTCACCCCGCGTGACACCTTTTCTTCCTAGTGTGACGCTTTTCCAGTCACCTTCTTTATTATGTAAATTTGGCACCGGTCAGGCCGCACAGGCTTGGAAACCGGTTGCTGATTGCGATCGATCGAGACAGAAATACAACTAGAATATTTTTATTGAATAGGACTTACTCCACAAAAGACGCCCGGTAGATACGGTATGTACCACAAAGGCCACGACACTGATCGGGACACACACAGTGGGGACAGCACACGACTCACTTAGAACGGGGCAACCAGAACGTACTGAGAATTCTTACAAAAGATTAGTCTAGAACTTCTACAGTGAGATAATTAGCAAAAATAGGTGCTATACAGCGTGCGCATGACACATAATTATAGTCTAGAAAGAAACGGAGGCAACATTACTACAGCAACCAAGGTACAAACAAAGTGAACTAATTAAGCAAGAAAAAGGAAGCCAAAGCATATGCAAATAAGGATGGGAAGCAGGTTACAGCGGGTTATGCAAATTAGGATTTAACGTGGGGCATCACACCTCCAAACCAAAAAAAAAGTGGCGTCCCGACACTTAAATAATAAGAAAGGGGGTAATTGTAAGAACGGAAATGAGGACGCAAAAGAAACAATAAGAACAATAATAATCAGATACATGAGGTAAGCGATAAGTACAACAGCGATCAGGTAACATACAAAGAACTAAAAACACAGTATACAGAATGTAGGCATAGGCATATGTAATATACAAAATAAATCGAGTTATTAGGTAATGTGAAACGAATTTACAGTTCCTTGGATGGCTTCATCTCAGTATTCTGCCCTGTCCGTTGTTGGTTGAGGTTAAGTTATATAGCATCGTCCTTTGAGGTATTGTGTAAGTGATATGCCAGGAAATCGCGAGAATTTCGAAAATATATATATATTTTTTTCATGCCCGCTCGAGATACTCCAATCGTAATTCTTCTGAGTGATAGTGTCGTGTTCGAATGTTCAGTGAATGGAAGTGGGATAGACTTGAGGTTCTTCCAAGCGATAAGTACGATTACAAGAGCAATATTATAGCACATGAATCAACAATGAATTGCATATAAAACGAACATGAGTAATCGGTACAAAAACAATATAATCAGGCAACTAGAAATGAAGAAAGTAAGGGCGACTACAAAAACGAAAATTGGTTAAGTACGATGTGTATTAGTCAAGCGTTAGTAACTGGTTAGTAAGGTAGTCACTCAGCCTCTGCTTGTTCTACCAATGCCGTCTTGTCTCGACCATAGCTACTGGATCAGGCGGAGGTTCGGATGTTGGAGATGGTCGCATTTGTCTATACATTTGGCTCGCCCAGCCAAAAATGGTTCCAGCTATATCAGGAAAACTCGGGGCAAAACTGCCACGCCGCCCAACTGGACAGCAGTGAGTTATAATGATCTGGAGGTACACATACACAATGGCTATGAAAACTAAGAGTTCTTTCAACCCCAAGGGGTAACCAGATAAAAATCCAAATAGCCCTTGATTCACAATCGTGCTTGCTGCCTGACCCGCTTGATGTGCAGGTGGATAACCATTCATGGTTATGCCAAGCTCTTGTAGAACCTGCTGCTGCTGAGACACACTATGTAGTATGTCATTTAAGCTTACATGACTGTCTAACTCTGACCATGAATACATATGAAGCTGTCTAAAGATGGTATCTTCTCTCGGCAACTGGAAAGACATATTCCACTGGAAAATATTCAATGGGATTCCCCTAGGAGCTAGGCGGACTGATCCGTCACCAGCATGGTATAAGTGTGCTCTACCATTTAGTAATATCGGAATCTCTTGAGTCAACGAACAATCAATTGGGGTCCCGCTATGACCTATAACTCCAGTAACAGGGTCAACATACCCCTTATTCATTGTTCCTGCCGCAGAAAATTTAATGGGTATCTGTCGAGTGCAACTAGAATTCATAGATTGCAACCAGTAGTCCGACCTAGGCAGATACTGGCAAGGCCAAACTTCTATCCTATCTGCGCCAGCTCTGGCATACAAATCGGTTCTGTTCAACAATACTCGCAACGCCAACGTTGGGTTGGCTATCAAGAGTCGGTCCACGAAAAAATCGAACATTGACGCGAAGACCTCTGCACAGCTCATTTTTCAAAATCACCGCACAGATGCGAAACCCTCAGCGATTGCAGACCCCGAAGAGAAATGAAAAAGTTTGCCATCCGATTTTCTCTAGCTGCATTTGAACCCAAGTTATGGACCCTCGAAAATCGGGATCCTGGCACTCTTTCGAAAGTACTTTGAACTGCACCTACCGTAGTTCTGGCGGATGGTCGATTATAACTGGGATTGGCTGGCCGGTGGCAACTAGAATCCTTTCGGGTGTCCCGCCTCGCTACACGACAGTCTCTTTGGAAGTGCCCTGACCTCCCACACTTGAAGCAGGTAGGGGGGGAATCCGCTGAGAATTGTCTCGAGCTTGGAGTTCTAAAATTCGCGTTCCAATTACCTTTAGTGCGTTGCAAACCACGTCTCGGCTGCGAGTTGTTATTCCATCTATTAAACCGAGGCGCGGGAGGGCGGTCAAAACGACGTCTAGACGCTTGTTGTCGTTGATTACTTTTTGCTACCTGACTAACTGCGGCGGTTAGATCAGTTAACGTAGTCATTAGTGGATCGGGTAACGGGCAACTAGAAATCTCAGTGTGTTGAGTGGCTTTTCCCGCTTTAGTACCACTAAACTCATCGGAATACTCTGGCGCGGCTCCTACAAAGCCGGCGTACGGACCTTTTCTTGTTGGCAGGACGCCAAGCATGTCTTGCATCGCCGTTTCTGCTCGCTGAGCGATCTCCTCCATCTCAGCTATCGTCTCAACATTCGGTGCCATATGCACGTAAAATTTTATACCTGGCCTGAGTCCGTTCTGATATATACCTAGCAGCAATCTCTGCTGTTCGGCCGGGTCGGCCTGAGGCATAGCCGCCCGTAATCTTTTCTTTAAACGTGTGGAAAACGCGATTACGCCTTCGTCCTCGCGCTGACGCATTGCCATTACATCAGCAATGCATCGTCTTTGGTAGGCAGGTGATTCAAACCTAGCACGCATTGCTGCTACCAACCTATTATAATTATTTTTGTCTTCGACCGGTAAAGAGGAAAAAGCGTCAGCTGCATGTTTTGTAAAATAATAAGGTAAAGCCTGCAATTTCACTGCCTCATTTACGCCTAGACAATTCGTAATCAGGGTAAACTCATTGTAAAATGTGTTAAAACTTTCATCCGGGGTACCCCCAAATGGTTTGTTCCGGTTTCCTCCCTTCCGGTTTCCTCTTTTCCGGTTTCCTCCTTTCCGTTTTCCTCCTTTCCGGTTTACTCCCCTAATATTCCGGTTTCCTCCCTTTTAAAATTTTAGCATAATTTGGTGAGCTTTAATCGATATTATTCCAGCCACCTAGTTTTGCGTCATTTCAAAATTAAACGTCGGGAATGAGAGTTAGAAATTTGAACCACGTGTAAATTGGGTGTGACCTGCAAAGTGTATGTACCAGGTCTTGCCTATAAAGTGAAATAAGTCCGGGCTCAGGACTCCGTTGCCCTCTCATGGTTGCGTAATTGCGATCAAATAAATATCAAGAGACAAGTGATTAGCCCGAGGCAACTGCTGTTATGCTAACAAACAATGGGTAATTATGTGTATGCAAACTTGTCGCTTGATAGTGGGTCATACTAACATTTTGTCCCTACCAGTCTATCATTAGTCCTCCTGTCTCTAAGTGCAATAGAGATGTGTAAAATTCGGCCTAGACAGCCTAGTGCAGCCGTTCTAAAAAGTTAGCCCGACCCACAAGCTCTGGACCACTCGGCATGGAAATCGGTCCCTCTTTTAGAAAAGCTTTAATTAAAATGATCAAATCTTAAAAAGTTCTCAAAACTTCGTCCTGATCCGCCCTGTCCCGCGACCTAAAAAATCGAGCGCGGCCGGCCCGCGAGCACATTCTCTTAGTGTGATGGCTGATCTAGCCGCCTTCCAAAAGCGTGGCGAAAGAGCAGTGTTCTAACAATTCTACAACATGATAGATTTAGCTTACACCTTTTGATTTACGAATGTATGTAATAATAATGTAATAAAATATTTCAACTGCATAAAAATAACCCTAAAATAACGCTAAGCTTGCTACTGCAATAATATAGATTAAAACTCGCCAAATTATGCTAAAATTTTAAAAAGGAGGAAACCGGAATATGAGGGGAGGAAAACGGAAAGGAGGAAAACGGAAAGGAGGAAACCGGAAAAGAGGAAACCGGAAAGGAGGAAACCGGAACACGCCCCCCCCAAATTTCGGAGACAACGTCCCGGCTCCAGTTATTAGTGTCTGGAGGGGAGTTACTCTACCAGCGGCGTCAACTGCTCGCTGCAAACCAGCATTCTGGTCCTCTAAAGCCTGATTACGCTGTGCTAAGTACTGCACGTTATCATGCAATTGTTGCACCCTCTGATTCAAAGTCTCCATGTCTGCTACAGGAGGTTCTGCCATACGCGTCCGTCGCGTTTGACCTGGCCTAGGCCTTTTATTCTTGTCTAATAAACTAGAACTAGACGGCTCACTAGAAGCACGAGTTTTGCTTCTCAAATTATATCGGCTGTCCGCAGCCACCTTGCCTAATTTGGCAGCTAATCGGTCTCTACGATACTGTCTCTAGCTAGTATGTAGTAACCCTGTGTCCAATAACTTTGCGTCAAATTGCACTCTCTTTCGATTAATCTGATAATTCGCAATTGGGGCAACTAGAATTTCACTGAGGTATCAGATTATCGAAACCCAACTCAACAAATCCAGCCGCACTGGATTTAGTATCAGAATCCCGCACGATCAACCGCGATTAGCAACCAGGCGTCACCACCTGGAGCGACCTTTGGTCTAAACTAGAACTTGACCCTCCCGGTCGTCTCCTCCAAAAAGAAGTGTGACGCTTTTCCAGTCACCTTCTTTATTATGTAAATTTGGCACCGGTCAGGCCGCACAGGCTTGGAAACCGGTTGCTGATTGCGATCGATCGAGACAGAAATACAACTAGAATATTTTTATTGAATAGGACTTACTCCACAAAAGACGCCCGGTAGATACGGTATGTACCACAAAGGCCACGACACTGATCGGGACACACACAGTGGGGACAGCACACGACTCACTTAGAACGGGGCAACCAGAACGTACTGAGAATTCTTACAAAAGATTAGTCTAGAACTTCTACAGTGAGATAATTAGCAAAAATAGGTGCTATACAGCGTGCGCATGACACATAATTATAGTCTAGAAAGAAACGGAGGCAACATTACTACAGCAACCAAGGTACAAACAAAGTGAACTAATTAAGCAAGAAAAAGGAAGCCAAAGCATATGCAAATAAGGATGGGAAGCAGGTTACAGCGGGTTATGCAAATTAGGATTTAACGTGGGGCATCACACTAGAAAGTTGACCGCAGCGTGCATACCGATATGACCGATGTAATTTATCAGACTGTCACTCGTGAACCCCTGCGCCGATTTTGATGGGACCGGTGTCATTCTAATCGCAATGCGATTTTCTTTCACATTTTTTTTATATAACAAGACTGTAGGACTGCGTCAACCACCTTTATATACGGAAAAAACACCTTAGTAGCTTGAACAGCTAGAACTGAATAGTAGAGTGTGAACTGGTATTCCTGTGTTTTCCAGGTTCATTTGTACATGTAACAGCGGGGCTGGGTTCTGCTCCCCTCCCACCGACTTGGGTCAACCCCCCCGATAGGGGAGCACCCCCACCAAAACGATCTTTTCCACTCTCCCTCTCCGATAGGCAGGCCTGTTTTAAAAACATCAAAATACCCCTAGGGGACGCATCAGTATAGGCACGCTCCGGAGGGCCTGTTTTCCAAATATAAAAATACCCCTAGCGGGACGCATCAGTATAGGGCACGCTCCGGAGGGCCTGTTTTCCAAATATAAAAATACCCCTAGCGGGACGCATCAGTATAGGGCACGCTCCGGAGGGCCTGTTTTCCAAATATAAAAATACCCCGAGCGGAACGCATCAGTATAGGGCACGCTCCGGAGGGCCTGTTTTCCAAATATAAAAATACCCCGAGCGGAACGCATCAGTATAGGGCACGCTCCGGAGGGCCTGTTTTCCAAATATAAAAATACCCCTAGCGGGACGCATCAGTATAGGGCATGCTCCGGAGGGCCTGTTTTAAAAACATAAAAATACCTTTGGGGACGCATCGGTTTTGGACACGCTCCGGAGGGCCTGTTTTCTAAATATACAAATACCCGCACGCGTCGTCTCAACGCCCCTGAGCGGGCGCGCATTCGCAGGCAGCCAGCGGCGCAGCACAGGGCAGCACGGATTTGAGCGGCAACTTTAAACCAACTTGCGCGGCCGCCCGCCGCACCTCTGCCGTGCTGTGCCGATTACTTGCTGCCTGCCTGCTTCGCTACACCTTTCTTTTGTCCACGTGCCGTTGAGACCTACGCGCTCACCGTTTGCTTGCTGTGCCCACGCAACTTTTGTCTGCCAGCCGACCAACAGTGCAATGTCACTATCCGAGCGCTCTTTTCTTCTCTCTTCCTTCTACACACCAAGCGAGATGGACTTACTCGGTGGTACGTATAGAAACAAGAAGTGATTAGCTCGCCGCAGAATTTCAGATTACCGCACGGTCAAAGCTGAAAGCTAAAGGTAAGGGACCGGCAAAGAAGTGCTGTTCTTGCAGAATCTGAGTTAGGATTATTTTCCGAGAAAAGTCCACTCGGCGGCCGACCCTCCTGGGCGCGTGTCGTGTGCTTCAGTGTTGCCAGGTTGGGGATTCCCCCAAATTTAGGGGGACTTTTTCCCATTTAGGAGCAAAATTTTGTTTTGGGGGTTAGGGGGAAAGTTTGGGTGATTTTTCAAAATTCAGGGGGTTTTAGGGGAGTTCAATCTGACTCAAGATCTGTAAAATTCGAGAATTTTTGGCATAAAAAATGAAATTAAGTAAAATTTAACCAGCAAAGCTGTGTCTGCAATGTTTAAAGTTCAAAGTTTATTGCATATGAAAAACTTGTTACGTAGCAAGAAAAATATGCAATTTGGCGACCAGGACAAAACTAAAAGTTCCAGTGTAAGGCGGTTTGCTGGCAGTGCACTTACGCAAACTGCAGTCCTCGATTACTAATTGTTAGTTCATCCTTAAATACGCCTGCCGAACGAGGGAACTGAATGTACTATCATCATACTAGCAGAAACTGATTCTGCCATTCTTTGGCTTTTTCATTGTGCTCTTACTTTGGGCTTAGGCTTTGGTTCAGGCTACCAGCACATGTACAGTATGTGTGTCGCAAATTGGCGGTAAACTTCGCCTGGGCCACTTGGCCCATCCAGACTCATTTTGTGCCATCTGGCATCTCTGGTGTGCTAAAAAACCGTAGTGCTCGCCGAATAGATAAGACTTTCCTGACTTAACTGCTACTGTACGTATTTGTTCGTTGATAGTGTGTATGCAAACGGTGCTGATTCTGGTCGCACTGCGTTGCAACTAGTTAGAGACCGGCACGGGCCGCCCGGCAGAGAATTTCAGCCGGGCCGGGCGGGCTGAGAAAATTGGGTTTTTATTGGCCGAGGATGAAGGAAAATGCTGTGTAGAGTGCAATAAAAAGGTAGAATTCTTGAATCTGGATTATCATTAAGCTTTGATGCATTGTTAGAAATGCTTCTATTGTACTGTAGTACCCGCTCAAGCGATTTTGCGTGAATTTTGATCGATTTTAGCTTTTCCGGGCCGGGCCGCCAAAAAGGCGGCCGCTCAGGTCTCTACTACTATAGTGTGCAAATGTTGTGTCGTGGGTAATGTAGTGGCTCAACAAATTGAATACAATCAGTCACGTCATAGCCGGTGCGCTGACCTACATGCGACAATACAGCAGAGGAATGTAGCTGAAACGTATGATATCAAGAGAGCTGTATGGACACACTCTGACTTGCTCCTGTTGTGGCTACGTTTCATTTTGTTCCTTTTTAGTATGCAGATATGTGGAGATAGCGGCCGGAAGGCAGGTTGAGGTGCCTCAGAGAAGGTTTTGGAGTTTTGATTAAACATTTTTAAGTTCAAATCCAAATGTAACGCTGGTGTGTCATCGTGTCCCAGGGAGGCTGCTTTATAAAATTGCATCGTGCCAACACGCCGCAGTGCATTTTATCAACACGGCTTTAATTCGATGTGACGGGGGATCGACCTGAAGACAGCCCTACGCGATCAGACTCCTATCAACACTCGCCGGTCGACGTTTTTCGATACGATTATGAATACGTCTTTCAATGTTAGGGACGAACAAGGCGAGCACGCACAGAAAGTGGACCTATTGTTGATTTGATGGCGTGGCTTGGCTGGCTGACTTTGGCACATGTTGCAGGGCTCTCTGCGCTTAGTCGGCTGCGGGCGCTCCTTTGAATTTGCCGCTTAAATCCGTGCTGCCCTGTGCTGCGCCGCGGGCTGACTACGAATGCGCGCCCGCTCAGGGGCGTTGAGACGACGCGTGCTAAATGCCCCTAGACATGCATTAGTACACATATGGTTAGATCGCAACCCCGGGAGCTACCGTAATCAGTTGTGATTTTCATGTTTCTACGCCACCTACTTCAAAATTTTTTCTAGATTACGGTAGACTCTTCGGGGATCGCTCTTTTGAATATCGAATCGGCGCTGGAGGAATCGGCGCTCGGCGCTCGGCGAGAAAATACGGTAGAGCTAATGCGGGAAAAGTTTTTGCTTGGGCAAAAATATGGAATTGTACACTCGTAACCAGCTGCGTGAGTTTAACATGTTCCCTTTGGCATAATACAGACAGCCTTAAGGCGGATTTATACTTCTGCCATCGTGATGACATGGCACTGGCCAATAGGCGTTGTGGATGGGCGTGCTAAAAGCAGTGGCGTATCCAGAATTTTGGAAAGGGGGTGTAAAATTTTGAAAGTGCCTGGTTGGGCCGCTGCCCAACAAGGGTAAGAAAATTTAGCAAAATTAGCCTTCAAAAAACGCGTTTAAAACGCATTCCGAGCTTAGAATTAATAGAAATTACAACTTTTAGTAGTTTATAATGGTCTGGCAGAAGCCCAACCAGGGCGAGAACATTTTGAAAATTTAGCCTTCAAAAACGCATTTAAAAGGTATTCTGAGCACAAAATAGACAGTTTTAGCACATAATTCATTAGTTTCTTATATTTTTGACAGACTTTTTCTTCCTACCTCCACCCCATCCGTCCCCATCGGCGAAGTTTTTCCACCTACCCCACCCTCCTGACTGAAGTTTTAAATTTATTGACGGCCCCTAAACCGGCAAACCACAATTGCCACTTTACCCAAGCCAACTATTTTATAATAACTCTTGCAGTTGAAACGCGTGATACCTTTTAAACGGTGTATTTTTCAAAATCACCGTATTCCTCTTGGTAGAGCGAAATCTTTGATGAACACACAAGGTACTTCGTTGAGCTTGAAAATGTGTCCACCTGTTTATTTTAGTTCTCATCTCCAACATACCGGTAGTTCCTGAGAGGTGGCGCGTTTGTGTTCTTCACGCGTGTTTTTCAGTCGACTAAATTTGTTTAGAGTGTGTGCTAATAAAAGGTTGGCGTGCACCAGACTGAAAAGGAGACTTAGAATGTTTTAAACACTCTTCTTTTGCAGGCCAACTTTTTGTGCGTGTATGTGCGTGTTTTACTGTACTGCGCATATTACCACAAACACGCTCGGCTACCGTAGTCGTAGAGCTCCCGGGGTTGCGATCTAACCATATGTCATCAACACAGGGCACGCTCCTGAACTTGCGCGTAAATATTCTCATATTATCCGCCACGGTGGCGGATAATTCAAGTGATCGTACATGGCCCTTTCCCCTGTGGCCAGTTTTCCCCCGCACCAGGTCCCACGAATGTTCCTGTGCTGACTGAGTTCGCCTACTTCAGATTTCTGATAAAGGGATTATATTCTGTTAATTTGGTGCTGATTTCTTTGTTCTCAGTCAAGTCACGTTACTACGATTATTTATTGCATGCATACAAACAACGTAACACATGATGTGATAGAACAAAATGCTTTCTATTTTCGGCGTCTCTGACCAGTTCTGTAACTACTTAGTTTCTTGGTCAGCTTTACACTTAAATGGGTTGTCCCGAGCCAAATCTGTCCGGACGTTAGGCTTTATGTCAATTGCTTCGTGCTCACATACTTCGACTGCATTCGAACCTACCAACAGCACTTGCACACACGGGGCCAGCTGAGACACAAGAGGACGCAGTGTAAAGTTGCAGTGGCAACCACAAGCCCTTCCTTAAACCGATTTTTCTCCAAGCCGACTGACTGGTTTACTACATGATTTTTCGAAACGTGCAAAACGCATATGATACAGTACGGTAAGGAAGGAAAAGGATACACGACCGATATTTCGGCTAATCGGTACAACAAAGAAAAAACATTGCACAGTTCAAATAATCACGGTAGAGCACAGCATACAACAGCACAGCATGGCTAAACTCACAGTAAGCGAAAACCTTAGCATTGCACAGCAAGAATTCACCCGTTTCATGATGATTAAAGGCGCAAGACACAAAACGTAAAGCATAGTTACCAAAAATGACCTGAGCAACTAAGAACGGCCAGAGTTCTACTGACACAGCTACAGACAGCACCACTAACAACAGCACGGCGCAACAAAACAACTGGAACTGGAACAGCCAGTACGGTGAGTTCAGTCGACTTTTGGTAGTTTGTCAGGCATCGAGAGCGACTGACGCTTGCGTTTGTCTTTCCTGTCATGACTAAAAAGTGACTTTTTAAGTTGGTCAATCGATTGTCATATTTTTCTGATTGCTGTGCCATGATTTCATATTAATTTAATTTAGTTACCAATCCTATGCACTTATTCGATTTTAGCCAACGCCAAATCACACTAAAACATCTGCATACCATGTGGCCTCATCATTCCTGCTACTCAGTGAAGGCCGACTGTTTGAAGTTCCATGACATGGCTTCTGAAATGTGAAATTACACGTATTCGAATTGCAATTGGCGAAACGTCTGCACGAGAAGACTGTACGGCTAAGACAAGAGATGCGGATACTGAAGAATAAGCCATCGAAACCTAATCTTATGTTCATACATGTACTAGGGTGTTTGGCGGGTTACCCTCCCCCAGCTGGAAAGGTCAACCCCCCGAGACAGTTCACGGACCCCCGACCGAAAAACGCAAATACCCCACCGGTAAACATCGGTTTTACGGTCCCTCAGCGGCCGGCGCAGTAGGTACATGGTCTGACCTTAGCGTGCGCGAGCGGTCAGCTGCCGGGCCGACCGGGCCAGCCATTAGAGCGGCTAGTTACAATGGGAACTACCAACTTGCGCACAACAGATTTGCGCACACGGATCAGCATGATGATTCAGCTAGCCTTGCACCTGTAACCTATTAGCTCTGTTTTGCCTGCAGATATATTCTAATCCCGGTTCGCACATTCTCTAAACTGGGAAATACCGGGAATACCGGGAAATATATTTTATAACAGTATTGACAGTTTTTTGCAGATACTATGTATTTCAGTGACATCTACTGTATACCCAACTTTCTTTTGCCAGTACCAGCGGCCCTCAAAACTTTTACCAAGTTTTCAATGACTGCTATTTGGTCAATTTGAGCGAACAGCTATGTTTTGCAGGTTTAGCCCGTTATAAGAGAAAATCCTTGAGAAAACCGACTAGAAATGGTATCAATAGCTAAACCGGATGTTGAAAACATTTATCTTTTATCATGCTGCATACGTTTTGATTTGATCGATATTCCCGGTAATCCCGGTATTTCCCCGGTATTCTCATTTCCCAGTAATCCCGGTTTTTACGAATCCAGATATTCCGCTCCCGGTTGCATCACTAGCATTGTGCATAAACCTATTGTGTTAGCGCCGACCGACCGCAATGTATTGTAATCGGCCGCTCTAATCTCTTCTTCTCCTCGCCTGGTCAGCCGGGCGGCCGGCCGCCGCGCGTTAAGGTTAGAAGAGCAAGTGCCTAATGCGCCGGCCGCTGAGGGCCCGATAAAACCCATGTTGGCATTCCCACAGCTCGTGGCCACCGGCCGGCCGCAGCACGGCGCGCGCGTGCAGTAATTAATTAGCGGCCGGCCGCCTGCAGACCAAGCGCGCGTAGTTCAAACAGGGTAAGGTTTTGACAGAGAATCAATTGGCAAGTGGCCGCCTAGCAGTGGCATGATAGCTGCAGAACAGGTTTATTGACCCGGCCGAAAAGCAAAGGCAATGTTGCTTCTTGCCCCCCCAGTTACTTTTGCATATAATAATGTTTCAAACGACCTGTCGTAAGTTGTCTGATGAACGTTTCTTTGCGATAGTCAACGATGAATACCTTCTGCTTGAGTATCTGCAGCAGTTCAACTTGCTGGCATCGAAAATGACGTGCTCCAAATGCAATCTGGAGATGTCGGGACCAAAGGCTCGGCCGGGAGCAACCGGGTTATGGTGGAGGGAGGTGCACAAAGAGAGGCGGCTGCAAAACCCGTAAGTGTGTCCGAGACGGGTCAGAGTTCTTCTCCTTCTCGACTCTTGGGCCCCAGCCAAACGCGACATCCTACACTCAAAGAAAGGAGTTGGTGTTCAGCTTGGAAAGCACCTTGCCGAACTGTGGTGGCGCTCTTTACAGCGCTGTAAACCCGGTATTTATCGATGTGACGTGTTTGAAAGCTTCTTGGTTGCCATTTCAAATGCATACATGTAAATTGCTGTTGCGGTAGCTGTGCCAGTTGTATATTTGTTGTTATGTTGTTGGGTGCGCTTACATTGTATTGTATAAATAAATCTGTTGTCACAAATGCCACTGCTAGGCGGCCACTTGCCAATTGATTCTCTATCAAAACCTTACCCTGTTTGAACTACGCGCGCTTGGTCTGCAGGCGGCCGGCCGCTAATTAATTACTGCACGCGCGCGCCGTGCTGCAGCCGGCCGGTGGCCACGAGCTGTGGGAATGCCACCCATGTTTACCTGGCTACCTATCCTATTTTAGACTAAAATTCTCACCGCACAGTCCGCACTTCTTTCCTGAGCCCAATTTCAGGGGTTTCTTGCTCAACTTCAATTGGTCGTGTTCTTCTGGGTGCTGATTTTTCCGATGCTTCAGCAGACCACTTTTGTACGAATAACTCTGATCACAGAATTCGCATTTTAACTGCTTTTCTTTCTCTTCGTTGAAGTTTAGAAGTTTATTCAAGAACGCAATAAAGGTCCAAAGCAACACCAAGCAAAGACCAGGCACAGGCCAGGCCGGGCCGGTTGTCCGGCTACACACCCAGCCTTGCTCATCGTTACCTGACCATACGAAAGGAAACCAATCGTAGGTCGCTATCGAAACCTCTGCAAGCTTCTACTCCAATCTATTTTTGCTAGACTAGATTTAAACGCTGATAAACTCTGACTGTTAACCACTTCAACTGAGAGTTCATTCCAAAAACGAACAACCCGGTTACCGAAAAAATGCTTTCGTGTGTCTGTACGAGTATAGTGGCAACATAATTTAAAGTTATGACCCCGAGTACGTCCCACATTTGCTAAATCAAAAAGAGCGCCAACTGGTATGTCCACCAAACCATGGATGATCTTGTACACCATAATCAAATCGCGTACTAACCGTCGTTCTTCTAACGATTGTAACTCCAAACGTACCAACCTATCAGTATATGAATGATCTTTCAAACCCGGCAATCTACGAGTGAAATATCTCTGTACCCTCTCCAGCAAATCAATGTCTTTTAACAGATATGGATTCCAGACTTCTGTAGCATATTCTAACTTAGGTCTAACGTATGTTTTATACATACGCACTAGAAAGTTTAGGTCACGAGAAAGAAAGGTTCTAAAAATTAAATTTACCATTTGGAAGCCTTTTGCTGCAACTGTTTTACAATGTAAAGAGAATTTCAAATCCTGTGACATGGTAACACCTAAATCTACTATACTTGATACCGATGGAAGAACTGTGTCGCCAATTTGGTACTCAGTCAGCAAATTACCATACCCCAGATGTAAAACAGAACATTTTTGCAAAGCCACCGTAAGTTGCATCTGAGATGACCAGTTATAAATTCTCCCTAAATCTTGCTGTAACGTAGTATTCAGCACACCTTTTTGCACAGCAAAATACAATTTTGCATCGTCAGCGTACAATTTTAAACAGGAGTCTGACAGCACTAGTTCTAAATCGTTTATATAAAGTAAAAATAGAACTGGCCCTAGAAGGGAGCCCTGCGGTACACCAGAAATCACAGGTCGTTCTAAGGAATTATGCCTTTTATCTATACAAACAAATTGTTTACGATCAGACAAATAATTTGATAACCAATTTATTAATTTTCCTGCTATTCCGACAGCCTCGAGTTTTCTTATCAGCTTTTTGTGTGAGACAGAATCAAACGCTTTTGCTATGTCCAAATATATTACGTCTACCGTAAGTTTATCATCTATAGCCTTTGTCCAATCATTTAAACACATCAAAAGCTGTGTAACAGTAGAACGCCTACTCAAAAAACCATATTGCACCTCTGAGATAACTTTGTTTATTTTTAAGTAATTCACTATTTTTTCTCTAATAATTGATTCCATTATTTTGCTGCTTCCACACAACAAACTTATAGGACGATAGTTCTTAACTTTGGAGATTGACTCCTTTTTATGCAATGGGATAACTTTAGATATTTTCCATTGTTTTGGAATATCACCTAATTCAAAAGAGACTGTAAAAATATGCTTTAAAGGTCGTACTATAACGGTTGCTAAATTTCGAAGAAAAAATTGTGGAATACCATCTGGACCACATGATTTCTTGGCTGCCATTTTAATTATATGATCAAAAATTAGTTGTTCGGAGAAATCTATCTCGCTCAAGGTTGTATGGGCATGCCTAGGCTCCAAATTTGACCGCCATGATCGATACGTTTACCAACTACGTATAAATAAAGAAACAATAAACAACCAAAAAATAAATTACGTACCATCATTTTACAGCAGCGCGTTTTATAGTTGTTTTGTTGCCGGTCTTGCTGTTCCTTGTAGTGGCCGATCTTAGAACAACGTTTACCTCCAACAACAATTAATTAATTACAGAAGAATAACTGACACAACCGCTCGCCAGGTAGCCAGACGGAGAGAATGCGCGAGAACAAAGGCGAGCGACAAAACTCGATCACGCGGCGCCCTAAACGCTACAATTACAGTGTGTGGCGCGTACACGGTTACGGTAGGCAATCGCGGTTGTCTATAGTGGTGTGTACAAACTGACTGGCGCAGCTACAGATACACACGCGACGCCACACACATCAACCACCTTCTTTCTTCTTGAAGCGAAACCGTCAGTCAGTAGTAAAGCCAGTCTCCAAGACGGTCTGGCGGTTGACGATTCCACTGTGGGTGGTGTCGTCCTTCTGGTCGCGGCTGAGCTGGTTCTGGCGCAGTGGCCTCAGCTTCGTAGACAGATGCTCCCGGCCGGTCAACAACACATTGCATGTTGCGCCCATTCCACTTCTGCTTGTCAGACAGCAGGTAGTTGAATTTGCCGAGCACCTTTACAACAGTCAGCACGTCGTTGCTCCAGGGGCTGAGTCCTTTAGGCATGTGAGGTCGTTTGGTGCGCACCTTCTGCCCAACAGCGAACAGTTGCCCTGAGCTAGCAGTATTTTGGCTTGATTGCTGTTGTTTCTGCCGCGATTGCTTGTCTTCCCCTCCTTCCTCTTTTTGAGCCGTTTTGCGGGGTTGTCGGTAGACTTCCCAGCCCAATCGAGGTCTGCGTCTGAAAAACTTCTGCGCAGGGCTAAGCTCCTGGCCCTCTCGAGGTGTAGCGCGAAAGTGAGCGAGAGATCGCTGAAGGCCTTCTTCCCACGGTAGACTCGAGCTGAACGTCTGTATGTGGTGTTTGATGAATCGAATGAAGACCTCCACGAATGCATTTTGTTGAGGAGTGTAGACAGGTGTTGTCTCATGGATGATGTCCCGTTCTGTCAGGAAGTTTCGAAACTCGTCACTGACAAACTGTGGTCCGTTATCAGAGATTATTTTGGCTGGGTTGCCAAAACGAGCGAAAATCTCCTTCAGCCAGCGGATGATTCTGCGGTTTACCCCCACTTCCGACATTCCCCAGTTCTGACATCCCCAGTTCCGACACCCCAGTTCCGACATCCCCATTTCCGACACTCCCCAGTTCCGACATTCCCCATTTCCGACTTTCACGTAAGATTAAGTAAAATGTAGCTCTAGTAGCAGGTGAGGATACTTTTAGTTGACCTGGCTCCATAACAAGTGTAGGAACACAAAATTAGCATAAAACTTCGCTTATCAGTAGGCCGGCCTACACGCAACTGGCACCATCTTTGCGCGCAACTGAGGTCAGTTTGCGCTTTATATTTTCGTTGCCGCCCGACGCTAGTATGGCGCTGAACTGGGTCGATGGTGTGACCGCATTCAAGACGTCTAAAGGTAAAGACGCAGTTGCATTTGCGGGCCATGTGTATCGCGAACACCAGAAAGCTAAGAATGGAGCAGTCAAGCGGCAATGGATCTGCAACAAGACTAAAAGGTGCAATGGCCGATTGTGGACAAACATCGAAATGACTGCGGCAGTCCAAAGAGGCGGTCACCTTCAAGAATGCATTCCGGATCTAACTGGTGCTCAAGTGCATGTGGTTGAGAGTCAGATGAAGGAACCGCAGCCACTGCCATTCAATTCAGCCTATGCCTCAGCTGCACCGACAATACCGTAAGTTCCTCTTTCTCGAAGCGTTGCTATCAATAATATACTGTATCTATCTAATCGTTGCTATCAATAATTTAATTTATTTTGCTGCAGAGGCTCAATTGGAAGGAGAAGCTGCTGCCCGGTTCCGTCCGTTCATATCGTATGATTTGGCCCTCTACAGACGTCACAACAAGAAGTATGAAGCCAATCCAAAGCGTCTTGAGCACATCAATATTCCCGCCGAGTATCGAATCACAGAGCATGGAAACAACAACTTCGTTCTGCATCAATCGCCACAAAATGATGTGATTGTATTCACTACAGATCAAAACTTGCGACAGTAAGTTTTTTTTTCCAATGAAATTTTATTGTTAATATTAGCATTATTAGTATACAAAGTTCGAAATTTTTGGGACGCACACAGTACAACAAACAATTAACACACAAGTTACGATAGGGTGGGGCATTTTAATCTGAAATAACTGAGCAACACTATCTGTTCGTCCATTTTTCGAATTCGTATGGCTCTTGTCTAACATTTCTTATGTTGTTATCTTGCTTCTGGTCAAAAGCATATTTAGCAATACTAAGTTTTGCGGTAAGTCTGATAAAAACAGATTCAATTGAAAGAATGCTTTTCGTACTTCTACAAGCGTACAGTATGTATTTGAGAATTAAGGCAAATCGCATCCATTTTTGAGTGTTTGGCTTCTTGCGACAGTAAGTTACAAACAAAAGCATACACGGGGTATACGTATAAGCACTATTCTAAACTCAAGCTTTTAGCTTGAGCGCGTTCACCAGTTGGGCCATGGATGGCGTTTTCTCCAGTATTCCCGCCGTATACAGAGCAGAGAATGGTCAGTTATGGACAGTTCACGGGTTTCGGGGAAGTAAACTCCTGCCACTGGTGTATGTTCTTACCAGCTCAAAGACACGACAGACGTACACTCGGATCATCCGGCTGCTTAAGGACCGCGCTTTCGAGCTCGGTGTGGAATTGGCTCCAACGGCAATTCATTGCGACTTCGAATCGGGTTTGCTGCCGGCTTTGCGCGCTGAGTTCCCTCTTGCAGCTGTGAGAGGGTGCCATTTCCATTTTTGTCAAGCTATTTACAGGCGCGTTCAAGCTGCAGGCCTGATGGAATCCTATGCTGATGTAACGTTTCCTTCATTTCTTTTTGACGTTTCTTTTTCATTCTCAGGCCTAACGTGTTTTAGCCTGACAATCAGGAAATCCGGCTCTGTGTCCGAATGCTAATGGCGTCCGCGTTTTTGCCGGTCAATCGTGTTGTTGCATGGTACGAGGAGTTTGTTGACGGCATGCCACTTCACACTCGGTGCACTCTACAGGCGCTTCTGACGTATTTTGAACGGCAGTGGCTAAATGGAACTGAGTTGGCTCTGTGGAATATGTTTCAGGTAAACGTGTACCTGGCAAATGGACGGTTTAGAGCAAACACTTAACGGAACTTCGTTTAGGTTCAACGCAGATCGAATAATAACCTTGAAGGCTGGCACTCAGGGTTCAAGAAGCGGTTGAGCGGCCACCCATCTCCAAGTTTCTTCCGATTTATAGACGCGCTTCGTTCTGAACAGACTGCAACTGAGGCAGTGCTGCAGCAACTTGGCGCAGGTCAACAGGTCATCCGGTTGAACAAGGTCTATGCCGAGATCAACGCAAGAATCGCCAATCTAACGGATGTGTATGTGCAAAACCGCAACGATTTAAACTTTGACGCTGAGTTTTCTTTCTTGAGGGGCGTTTCATATAATCTTTCGCAGCCCACCAATTTGTCACTGTAAGTTAAGTACGTACTTGTACAAATTTGTATTGTATTCGTTCTGCAGTCCTCAGCTTTGTTCTACTGCTACCTGGAAATGCGTGCTGTTTTGTTATGCTATTACCGGGATATGCTTGAAAACGTTGTAAAGCTAAAAGCGTTCTGTTGTAAAGAGTATTTCTGAAAAAATGGAGTATTTCTGTATAAAAGTCGGAAATGGGGAATGTCGGAACTGGGGAGTGTCGGAAATGGGGATGTCGGAACTGGGGTGTCGGAACTGGGGATGTCGGAACTGGAGAATGTCGGAACTGGGGTCATGCCGGTTCTGCCAGAAGTGGTGTCCTTCGTGCACAGAATCTCTGGGAACTTGGAGTAGTTATCCACGAGCACAACGATGTTCTTCTGGTGAGCAGGGGCGTTATCGAATGGCCCTGTGATGTTGATAGAGAGTTCCTCCCACGGCTCCCTTGGCGTGTGATCAATTTGCGGGTTGTAGGTTGTTGTCGCTGCTTGACCGGTATGTTACTTGGGGTTAATTGTTCTCGCCAAGGTTGTGGCGGCAATATGACATGGCGGATAATAGCAACGTTTATCGCCACATATAGGGAGGCGAACATACACCTAACTATCACGCAATTGACTGCTACGAGTCGCACGGCAGGAGGCAGCGAGAGAGAGTTAAGAATGGATTTGGCTGCCGTGCGCTCGCTTGCAGTTACAGCAAGGCATGCAGAAGGGGCGGCGCATTATGCAAATAATCGCCGGATGCATCAACCACCCTCTTCTTTAAAGCATGGTGTCTTC
The DNA here is from genome assembly GCA_030248155.1 of Sabatieria punctata. Taxonomy (NCBI): domain Eukaryota; kingdom Metazoa; phylum Nematoda; class Chromadorea; order Araeolaimida; family Comesomatidae; genus Sabatieria; species Sabatieria punctata. The sequence goes on along the minus strand of JASANB010004992.1, from coordinate 33,467 downwards.
AGTACACCCAGTCTCCATAGCGGTCAACACCCTTGTGCTGACGCTGAGGATATCGGCGCTGTGCTGGCTCTTGTTGGGCAGCCATTGGAACTGCATTGGTCTCCACAACATATGGCTCCTTGGCCCGAGGCATCTCTGGTACTCTCTGCATGTTGCGTGCGTTCCACAACTGGCCATCTGACAAACGGTAGTTGAATTGGCCCAACATCTTGGAGACAATCAGGATCTTGCGCGACCAGGGACTTTGACCCTTCGGTGTGTGGCTGCGTTTGACACGCACGCGCTGACCAACTTGATAACGTTGAAGCCACGGTGGTGCTCGCAAATCAGTCCTTTCAGACCGATTGCAGCCCTCGGCAGGATCTGAATTCTGGTTTGGCTTGTTTCGTTTAGCTTTGCCATTCCTGTTCTGCTTCAGTTTGTTCTGCTTCGCTTTTCCGTTCCCCTTACTGCTGCCAGTTTGACAACAGTAGCTCTCAGCAGCAGCACACTTTGGTGTGGAGGGTGGAGACCTGTGTTGTATTCGAGTCGATGTCGATACACACATTGCCCAAGGCGCGCAACGCATCCATACCCAATGTATTGTTGCAATCCTGCTTGAACACATACACCGGTAGCTGTATGGTTCGCCCTCGACAGGTTAACTGTGCTCTGAACTGACCATGCACTGCGAGTGTTGAATTGTCGAAATTGGTGAGTGCAGCAGCAGGTTCTACACTTGTGCCTTGGAAGTGTCTGTCCCACTCTGCCTCGGTAATGCCAGTAACGTCTGAACCAGTGTCTACCAACATCGACAGCAGACTTTCTGGTTTGTCCCGGTCTGACTCGATAAACACCTCACACTGGAGTGTATGATGCAGACTGCGAACGCTGGACTGTCCACCTCTTCTGGATGTGACACCACGTTGTCTGATCATCCGGTTCCTGTTCTGGCTGGATCGGCACACTCTGCTGTAGTGCCCGATTTTTCCACAAGATCGACATTTCTGTCCTTTAGCTGGACAGAATTCTGTTCTAGGCTGGTGACCACTTCTACCGCATGCTGAGCAGGTCTGAGTGTCACTCTGGCCCTTCTCTCCTCCTGCACTGGAATTCTCCGCAGCTGAAGCTTTGGCCCCCTTTGCTGGAGCAGTCTTCTTGTACTTGCGAGGATTCCAAGACTGAGCCGCGCTGATCTGCCCTGGATTGGAAGAAATCGTGACAGCATCTTGGCGCGCTGTTTCGTCTGCCTGTGCAATCTCAAGAAATCGCGTCAAATCGACCGTTTTTTCAGCTAGGATCTTCTCTTGTGTTTCCCTACTGCTCAACCCTTTTGTAATCTGGATTGCCAGCAAGTAGTCACTCAAAGCTGCTACCATACATGTAGCTGGGTTTTCGGCTGGGGGGGGAATTTTTCTGATCCAAAATAGGGTTTCAGGGCTATGCCCAAAGGGGGTTTCAGCGACCTTTTTTTGGTGTCCAAAAGTGGGTTTCAGCGACCTTTTTTTGGGCTCAAAACAGGGTTTTGAGGACTAAAAATGGGGTAAAAATCCTGTCTGAAGTGCAAAAATTCCGTTTAAAACCCTATTTTTGCTGTAAAACGTGGAAAAAACCGTATTTTTAATTTAAAATGTGCAAAAAAAGCTAATTTTGCTTTAAAACGTGCAAAAAAACCCATTTTATTCGACATAATACAGTTAAAATGCATTTCTGGAACCTTCTTTAGAGATTTTTAAACCCAAATTAGGGTTTCAGTAACTCAAATTAGGGTTCCGAAACCCTATTTCGGCCCTCCAGAAACCCAAATTAGGGTTCCGGAACCCTATTTAGGGTTTCAGTAATCCAAATTAGGGTTCCGGAACCCTATTTCGGCCCTACAGAAACCCAAATTAGGGTTCCGGAACCCTATTTAGGGTTTCAGTAACCCAAATTAGGGTTCCGGAACCCTATTTCGGCCCTCCAGAAACCCAAATTAGGGTTCTGGAACCCAATTTAGAGTTTCAGTAACCCAAATTAGGGTTTCAGTAACCCAAAATAGGGTTCCGGAACCCTATTTAGGGTTTCAGTAACCGAAATTAGGGTTTCAGTAACCCAAATTAGGGTTCCGGAACCCTATTTAGGGTTTCAGAAACCCAAAATAGGGTTCCGGAACCCTATTTAGGGTTTCAGTAACCGAAATTAGGGTTTCAGTAACCCAAATTAGGGTTCCGGAACCCTATTTAGGGTTTCAGTAACCCAAATTAGGGTTTCAGTAACCCAAATTAGGGTTCCGGAACCCTATTTAGGGTTTCAGAAACCCAAATTAGGGTTTCAGTAACCCAAATTAGGGTTCCGGAACCCTATTTAGGGTTTCAGAAACCCAAATTAGGGTTTCAGTAATCCAAATTAGGGTTCCGGAACCCTATTTAGGGTTTCAGTAACCCAAAAACAGGGTTTCGGAACCCTATTTAGGGTTTCTGAAACCCAAAACAGGGTTCCGGAACCCTATTTAGGGTTTTTGAAACCCAAACTAGGGCTCCGGAACCCAAGTTGGGTTTCTGAAACCCTAATCAGGGCTTCTGGAACCCTGTTTGCAGGTTTACAAACCCAAAATAGGGTTTCAAAAAATTCCCCCCCCAGAATCCGGCTGGGGGGGGAATTTTCTCCGAAAATCGGGCCTGGGGGGGGAAATACCCCCCCATTCCCCCCCCCCCCCAACTACATGTATGGCTGCTACTGTGATGACGCCGTTTTCGTCCAGAGGAAACGTGCATTCTTGCAAGAGCAACCGCAATTCACGAACAAAATCTGCCACTGACTCGCTGGAATGCTGAGTGCGCTGTAGAAATTCGAAATGCGCTCGCACTGGATTGATTGGACGGTGGAACAGGTTGCGAACTGCTTTCAGAAAATCGTTGTAAGTGACATTTGGATCGGTGAATTCTTTTTGACCTGCAAATTGTGACAAAGCAGCAGGACCTAGATAAGAAAGAAGAAAATCTTTCTTATCGCCCTCAGCCAATTTACGAGCTGCTGGTCGAGCTGCATCAACGGCCGTCAAAAAAGCAGAAAAAATGCGCTCCCACAATGGGCAAGCCAAACAAGGTTGTTCGCCGGGATGCGACCAATATTTGTCAGGTGGGGGTAGCTGAACTCTGTTTGCTTCTGCCATTATTGCAAAACTTAAGCCAAATCGGTCGTTTGACAAACAAAATCAACGGGTCTGCCCTTGAATACCTGCCTTCTACTGCTACAGTTACTGCAGAAATACCACTACTGCCAAAAAGTCGGAAATCAGTGTTCGTCTTTTTCTTTTACAGACAAAAAACAGTTACTGTCCTTTCCGGCGATGTCGGCGCTTGGTCGGCGGTCGGTGCAGTCGAACTGGCAGCAGAAGCAGTGAGTCAAGTCTGAATGGTCACGTCGACTCGAATCAGCACCACGTCGCCACTGATCAATTTGCGGGTTGTAGGTTGTTGTCGCTGCTTGACCGGTATGTTACTTGGGGTTAATTGTTCTCGCCAAGGTTGTGGCGGCAATATGACACAGCGGATAATAGCAACGTTTATCGCCACATATAGGGAGGCGAACATACACCTAACTATCACGCAATTGACTGCTATGAGTCGCACGGCAGGAGGCAGCGAGAGAGAGATTAAGAATGGATTTGGCTGCCGTGCGCTCGCTTGCAGTTACAGCAAGGCATGCAGAAGGGGCGGCGCATTATGCAAATAATCGCCGGATGCATCAGCGTGTACAGATGTTGGCCCTGCAGGTGTAGCTTGGGTGCTGACTTGGCTGAATTGAGACAGTTTCCACAGTTCCTGACGAAACGCTCAGCCTCTGTAGCCATTCCAGGCCACCAGTAGGTCTCTCTGAGCTTCCGTTTGAAAGCCACGATGCCTGGATGTCCCTCATGAGCCATGGACAGCAGGTCTGTTCGCAAGTGAGGTTGGAACCAGAATCTGAGCTTTGTCTCGCACGACACATCCATGCTCCAGGGAGAAGTTGTCACGTAGAGTGTGGTACACTGTTGACTGGAGTTGAGGCGGCAGTCTAGGCTTAGCTGGCCAGCCTGTAGTGCAGAAACGCTTCACAAGTTGCAGTTGAGGGTCCTGGTCAGTAGCTTTCGCTATTTTCTCGATGGAAAAGCCCTTCTGAGTGGTACTGCGAATTCTAGGCACATCTGGCACCTTCTGCAGCCTTGACAATGCATCTGTCATGTAGTTTTTCCTTCCAGCCACGAATTCGACTGTGTAGTCAAAAACGTTGAGGCGATGGACCCAACGTTCGAACTTCTGAGATCGCCGTTGGTTGGCCTGTCGATGCAGCAAAGCTTGCAGAGCTTGGTGGTCCGTGCGTAGTGTGAAGTGACTGCCAAGTAGGTACTTCTCCCAGTGTTCACAGAAGAACATGGCAGCGAATGCTTCCCTCTCTGTGGTGTCCCAACGCCGTTTGGTGGGGTCCAGTGTGTGGTGTCCAAATGCCACTGGGTACTCCTGGCCGCAGTGCACTTGAGACAGCATTCCACCTATTCCATAGGCGGACGCATCTGTAGTAACGATGGTTGGTTTCTCCGGATCGAACATCTTGAGTTTGAGTCCTCTTTTGTCACAAATCAGTGATTTGAGCCGATCGAATGCAGCTTGCTCAGGCTGCTCCCACTTGAATTTCGTGTCTGCTCTGGTGAGCACACGAAGTGGTTCTGAGGCGTCAGTCAGGCTAGGAACGAACTTGCTCAGGTAGTTGATCGCGCCCAAAAAACTTTGGACATCAGACTTGTTCTGGGGCCATTCGATGTTCTGAATCGAGTCCAACTTGTGTGGGTCCAGTCTGACATATCCGTTGGCGATTACATGGCCCAGAAAAGAGATGCTAGGTGAGGCGACTGTGCACTTGCTGAGGTTCAGTCGGAGGTTCTTTGCATCCAACTTCTGTAGAACCAGCTGTAGAGTGCGGTCGTGCTCCTCTCGATTCCTTCCATAGACAATGATGTCATCTATGTAGGGCTGGCATCCAGGAATCCCAGCAAGCGTTTCATGAACCAGCTTCTGGAAAACTGCTGCAGAATCCTTGAGTCCCATGGGCAGCTTTCGATAAGCGTAGTAGCCCCAGGGTGTTACTGTAGTCGTTAGTAACTGAGACTCTTCCTCAAGCTTGATGTTGAAGTAGGCCTTCCGCAGGTCGATTTTGCTGAACACTGTAGCAGCAGCGAGGTGCATGTACAGCAAGTCCTGGATGTTGGGTAGTGGATACAGCACTGGATCCACGTTTTTGTTGAGCGGAGACAGGTCGGAAGTGATGCGTACAGCAGTTGGATCGTCTGCTTTTGCCACCACAACCATTCCATGCACGTAGTCAGAGTGTGCGACCTTCTCCCAGATGCCTTGCTCCTCCATTTCCTTGACAGCCTTCTCTGCAAGCTGCTCGAAGCGCACTGGAATGGAGCAAACTGGTTGAGCGGGTGGTACCCTGGCATCAGGCTTCAGTCTGATTCGATGCTTGAATCCTGGGAAAGTGCCAATATCCCTGCTTGTCAGCTGAGGAAAGCTGTGTAGTAGCGGCAGCAATCCTGCTTTCTCCCATGTCTCGGTATCCCTGGCTGTTAGCATAGGAGTAGAGATGTCAGAGATATCTGCTGGTGGCGCGCTGCTGGCGGGAGCACCGTCGTTGACATCCTCTGGTGAGCTGGACTGGGTGACTGCGCAAACAGTGCTGCTCCTCGACTGGATAGTGATGTGCACTGGATCCAGAGCACGCATTGCGTCCATGCCCAGTGTATTGTTGCAGGAGTCTCCAAACACATACACTGACACATTGGCAGTCCGTCCTTGGAATGACAGTTGAGCAGGAAATTGTCCTTCGATTGACACTTCAGACTGGTCGAAATTGACGATTGGGTCGGCCTCCTGCAGTCTAGTTGCTCGAAAGTGCTTATGGAACTCGTCCCGAGTGATTCCAGTGACATCCGAGCCTGTGTCGACCATCAAACGCAGTGGTTCAGCAGGAGCGTCGTTAGTAGAGGCGATGTGAACCTCACAATAAGGTGGTTGAGTGTGCAAAGCATTGACACTCTTCCGGCCCTTTTTGTGGTTGCTGCGCATCTGGTGAGTGAGCCGACAATGTTGTTTGGCTTGAGGGCGCGAGGTAGAGCATGGCTTGCCCCTACAGACTCGCTGGAAGTGTCCCTTCTTGCCACAGTTGCTGCAGGTTTGACCTCTGGCGCAGGTTTGACCTCTGGCGCGGCATCTGGAATCCTTGCTGTCTGCGTGTGATGGATCTCCACAATGCCGGCATCCTCTCTTACTAGTAGTCTGGCTGTTGGCTGAAGCACTGGGGTGTGGCTGCTGAGGTTTCCGACCCTTTGCACTTGGTCTGTTGCCCCAGTTGCGCTTCTGGTGTGAGGCAGCGCTGATCTGCGATGAGCCTGGTGCCATCTTTGTAGCATCCTTCCTTGCGCTCTCATCTGCCAACGCGAGTTTAGTGAATTTTGCCAAATCCACTGCATCCTGGGCGAGCAATTTCTCCTGTGTGTCCCAACTGTGTAGTCCTCGCACCATCTGAATCGCTAGCAGGTAGTCGATTAGCATTCGCTCCTCCATGCGTCTGGTTCCCTCCTCAACTGGGAAGGTGCACTGCTGGATCAGAGTCCTGAGTACACGGAGGTAATCAGTGACTGAATCAGTAGATCCTTGTGAGTGCTGCATGAAGTCGAACAGAGCCCTCACTGGGTTGATTGGCCTGTAGAATGTTTCCCGGGCGGCTGTCAGGAATTCCTCAAAGCTGGCATCTGGATCGGCGTTGAACACAGGGTGACTGGCGAATTGGGGAAGCGCGGCTGTCCCCAAAAACGAAAGGAGAAAATCGTTCTTTTCCTTGTCCGTTAATTTCGCTGTGTTGTCCCTTGTTGCGTCCAGTCCAGTTAGGAATGCAGAAAACAGCCGCTCCCAGAGTGGCCATCGAAGAGGAGGTTGATCATCAGTTGTTTGCCAGTAGGGCTGCGGTGCAGGGATGTGCGGTGCGGTGCAGGGATGTGTAGTTTGTTTGACATCGCGGTGGTTGTTGCACGATTTCCGGTAGTTTCCGCGTTGCTTCCGGTAGTTTCCGCGTTGTTTCAATTCGGCGCCCGGCGGTGCGAAACTGCGAAGTTGCGGAGCCGCGACACTGCGAAGAAACGTTGTCACACTGCGAAGAAACGCTGACGGTGCGACACTGCGAAGAAACGCTGACGGTGCGACGCTGCGAAGACTTCGGCGCTGCGAAGGCTCCCCGCGGTACGGATGTACGGTTCCTCCTGCGGTACGGACGTACGGTTCCTCCTCCGATGCGGATTCTCCCCCGGTACGGACATACGGTTCCTTCTTCGGTGCGAACGCTGCGAATCCTCCTCCGGTGCGAACGCTGCGAATTCTCCTCCGGTAGGGACGAGTAGACACGCGCAGACTTCTCCTCCTCGGCAGGAACGAGTAGACACGAGTAGGCGTCTCCTCCTCCGGCAGGAATGAAGTAGGCGTCTCCTCCTTCGGCAGGAATGAAGTAGGCGTCTCCTCCTCCGGCAGGAATGAAGTAGGCGCTAGTAGACGTCTCCTGTTCTGGCAGGAACGAAGAGGAGGAGGGGTACAAGTGATTAGATCACAAGTACTGAGACCTCCTCTCCAACCAAATCAGTGAGAAAAAACGCTGACCGTTGGTGTTTGGGCGTCCTTCCTCTAGTGAGTTGAGAGCAGCCGCCAACCAGGCGTGCGTCCAAAAGTTGGTAGGTGAAGAAATGCCGTCCTCCATCGGAAATCGTCTTTTTCTTTCTTCCACGATCGCCGAATGCCACCGTTGATCACCAGTTGTTTTGTTGCCGGTCTTGCTGTTCCTTGTAGTGGCCGATCTTAGAACAACGTTTACCTCCAACAACAATTAATTAATTACAGAAGAATAACTGACACAACCGCTCGCTCGCCAGGTAGCCAGACGGAGAGAATGCGCGAGAACAAAGGCGAGCGGCAAAACTCGATCACGCGGCGCCCTAAACGCTGCAATCACAGTGTGTGGCGCGTACACGGTTACGGTAGGCAATCGCGGTTGTCTATACAACAAGTGGTGTGTACAAACTGACTGGCGCAGCTACAGATACACACGTGACGCCACACACATCAATAGTGGAGGATATTCCACATGCGTTTTTTTTAATTATCCGCCACCGCGGCGGATAATATGAGAATATTTACGCGCAAGTCGCTCCTGAGGGCTTGTTCTCAAAATATAAAAAAACCCATTGGGGTAGCATCAGTATAGGGCATGTTCCGGAGTCGTATAGTCATAAGAAAGTTAATTAATTAATATCCAATCCATTTCTGACCTTCCCTGATTCCCGCCCCCCAGCTACACCTAACCCTATCCGACTTTCGTTACTGGATTACCCCACCTTTGTTTGCGCTGGAATATGCAACTCAAATTTGGGCAAAACATATCTATCATACTTATGAAAAAACGCTGAAATTTGGAAGGAATTGACATATAAATGAAAACGAATTATATGAAGTTAACTCGAATAAGCGATTACAGGTTTTTTCCGCTTTTGTACCATATTTATTGACTACACGTTAAGCCCATACATGGGTAATATGGATTCGGACCCCCGGACCCCCACCGAATTCGGACCCCCAGCCTGGTACGGAAAAATGGTTCTTAAGATTCGGAACCCCACCTAGGCCGTAGTTTAAATTTCACGAAATTTTATTTGGAAAATTATGGGGCACATTTGGACACCTCGGTACGCGGACCATTCCCCCATCCACCGAGCACCCTAACTTTAGGCCTCAGTTTCAAGCTGCAATTCAAGTTTCTTCCGGTACCAATTTTCACTTTATTTCTTCCATTTTAGTGTATGATCTCTGCTGTTCTTCCGGTACCAATTTTCACTTTATTTCTCCTATTTTGGTGTATGATCTCTTCTGATCTTCCGGTACAGATTTTCACTTTACTTCTTCTATTTTAGTGTATGATCTGTGCTAGTGCGTCTGGTCGCAAATTCTCTCTGGTAGATTGGAGTACTGACGCAACTCTGTTCGGGCACTTTATACTTGATTCGATATTGCCAATACATGTAACAGGTCATCCGCCGATGGGGGAGGGGGGTTGGGGGGTCTGAGCCAAAATTTTGGGAGGGGGTAGGGCACCAAAAAACGCTCAAAAATCGAAAAAATCGCAATCGGTGCGTCACTACATAAAAACATGCATTCAGTAGGTTGTAGAAGCAGCAATGAAAGCGCATGTAATTCAGACCATATCAGTGCGTTTTAGAAGGGTAATTTGTCAAAAATTTTCTCGCCCTGGTTGGACGGCCCAACCAACCTCTTCAAACTACTAAACCTGGTAGTTCTGTGGTCAGAATGCCTTTCTTGCGCGTTTTTGAAGGTTGATTTTTTAGAAAATTTTAGCCCTGGATGGGCGGCCCAACCAAACCTCTTCAAACTGCTAAAACTGTTAGTTGTATGCTCAGACTGCCTTTCAAACGCAATTTTCAAAATTTCCTCGCATCTGGTTGGGCAGGCAAAATCGGGGGCATGTCAGGGGATTTTGGATCAACAGATTGCCACGACCCTGACTATGATGAGTTTTAGATTCATATATAATGTACAGTACAGTAGTAGCTCCTTCGCTAGTAAAGATTTCTAGCACAATTTTTATTCAGATTTGATGTACTTTCAGTGGAGCTCAGCGACAGTGTGAAGAAGTCAGTTTTTTGCTCTCCTACCTGCCGTATGGCATTTTTCATTATATTTAAATTATTTTTATCTGAGAAATACTTTGTTGCACTCAATTTTTTGTGCAAGTTTATTTGTTCACTGTAATGCTCAATGCTGACCTTCCGCTTTAACTGTTACGCAGCTTTTTTACTCACCACCAAGTCAAGCATTTTTGACAATCGTTTACCCGATGCTTAATTTATTTCTATGACGTGCAGTTTGCTGGGAAATACGTTACGCAAAGTCATTACATAATGATTATATGAACGAATTTACCGCATTACAGTAATTTATAAAATCAGAGCTTAAAGAAACCGATTGCCGGCTCAATCCCACCTGGCAAGGCAAACTGCCATATTAAATTTTACCCTAAAGGATGATCCTAACTCTGAACCTGCACCCAGCTAAGCCTGAACCTAAGCATCAGCTTGAAACTGAGCCCTAAAGTTTGGGTGGTCGGCGGATGGGGGGAATGGTCCGCGAGGTGTCCAAATGTGCCCCGAAATTTGCAAACAAAATTTCGGGAAATTTAAACTACGGTCCCGGGGTGGGGTTCCGAATCCACAAACCGTTGTTTCCGTACCAGGCTGGGGGTCCGAATTCGGTGGGGGTCCGGGGGTCCGAATCCATATTACCCATACATGTACTAGAGGGGTTTGGGGGTTACCCCCTGCTGGAAAAAGGCCAAACTCCCCTCACCCCCGAGACAGGTTAAGGGACCCCCCGAGCCCGACCAAAAAATACAAGTACTAGTACAGTCATGTCTCGTTAATCCGGACAAGTTGGGATCGGCCAATTTTGTCCGGATTAGCGAATTTCCGGATTAACGAATCAAAGCTAAAACACTGTTTTTCGGGTCAAAGGTCTAAATGACAGCTTTTTGTCAGTTGCATATCAGATTCCGCAGCTGTACCTCCTAATTAAAACACAAAAACTTATTTCAGCTGATTACACTGGGTAACAGCCAAAAAATCGTCAGGGGTTTCTCAGCTGATTTAGACTAATTTTGGTGTTCTGAGTCCGAATATCACATTGGTTTTGCTCAATCAGGTCAACTTTTTGAGATACAGCCATAGGCCTACCTGACGAGCTATGCATATGCTTAAGATGGTGAACTTTGTACTTCGTCAGCAGTCCGGGTTCCCAAAGTACCCATGCTTTCTATGTATGTGGGACAGTCGAGACAGAGCCCAGCACTATGTGAAGAAAGAGTGGCCGGCGCGAGAGCAGTCAGTACCTGGGGCGAGAAACATCATAAACGGACCTCTTGTTGACCGGGAAAAGATATTGTTCCCACCGCTTCACATCAAGCTGGGGTTAATGAAACAGTTCACGCGCGCTCTGGACAAGGATGGGAGGCGCTTCAACTACCTGTGCCGAGCCTTCCCTGGAGTGACCATTGAGAAGCTGAAGGCCGGAATTTTCGATGGCCCACAGATACGGCAGCTCATCAAGGACACAGAGTTCGAAAACTCCATGAACACGCTAGAGTGTGCTGCCTGGAGATCGTTTGTGCAGGTGGTGAACAACTTCCTGGGGAACACGAAGGCAGCAAACCACGCCAGACTCATCAGCAGCATGTTAAAGAACTTCCAATACCTCGGGTGTTTGATGAGTATAAAGATGCATTTCCTGTTCTCACACATGGAGAAGTTTCCTGAAAACCTTGGTGCGGTGAGCGATGAGCAGGGAGAAAGGTTCCATCAGGACATGTGTCAAATGGAGGAGAGGTACCAGGGGAGGTGGGACGCAGTCATGATGGCGGACTACTGCTGGTCGCTGAAGAGAGACAACCCAGCAGCTGCTCACACACGGAAATCGAGGAAACGCCGATTTACGCCGTGAACTCTGAACTTTTGTGTCACATAACGCTCATTTAGATGTATTATGCTTATCAAATGTAATGGAGTATACAAACTGAATGAATTTGGATACGTTGACTTTATTTCCCGAGGAGAACGGAAAAACCGAATTTTAATGAATCGCGAAAAATCCTGACCTGATTGAGAAAAACCAAGGTCATTTTCGGACTCAGAGCATCAAAATTAGTCTAATTCAGCTGAAAACCCCTGGACGATTTTCAAAAAATATTTTTTTGTTACCCAGTGTTATAGCTCCTAAAAAGGCAAAAATTAATCACATTCTGACTCAACGAAAAGCATTATATATTTGAAAATTCACACCTGAATTGAAAAATTGCGCATGGAATTTGTCCAAATTAACCAAATCCGGATTAACGAATCACTTTACCATACAAATTTCGAAGTTGGGACCCAAAATCTTCTGTCCGGATTAACGAATCCGGATCCGGATTAACGAGTCATATAACATGGGGGAAAATTGGTGACGAAAAAAGAAGCGCGATGATGATGGTTTGTGCCTGCCCGGCTTTCGAGTTGACTTGTCGGCGGCCTCTTTGGATTGTATGTAGGCTATCTCAACGTTTGCGATTAGCCGCGTCGACTCACAGTAATAACTCACCCAATAAATTAGAATTACAGCCTAGTAGAAACCGGTTCTCGTCTAGCCACAGCGCCGTCCGTCCGTCCGTTCCTCCTAGCGCCTCTCTCCTCTACTTGTCTCTACAGCACGCCACTCTCCTCCTCTACCTGTCTCTACAGCACACACCTTCACCCTTTTTTCCTTTACTTCTTTTCTTTCATTACCGAACAAAAAAAACGCAAAATCAACAATCATGACGATGTTATAAGAAACCAAGAAAACACTCTATTTTGAATCAGGAACACGGTTAGGCGCCAATTTCAAATGCCAATTTGACACTCCGGCCGAGCCGAAAATGCCAAAAAAGTTAGTAACGAAGCGGCCGGTCCTCTCCTCGTCTCCGCCAGAACTCTTCACCCAACCGCGGGCCCCACCGCTCACCAAATGAGCCGGATTGAGCAGTTTGAACAGCTGACGATAAAGTTGGTGGCACAGTAGTAGTAGCAGTTTGGGGCTTAGAAAATTTGCGAACCACAACCGCTTCCATTTCCACGTGACCAGCAGAGGTGGGGTTAGAAAACAAACGATGGAAAAAATCAAAGTCTTGCGACGCAGACTGAATTGGCGGTGTGGGCTGTCGAGCAGGCTGTTTGAGCAGTGGTTTGGGCGAGGGCTGCGAACGAAGCTGCGGAACAGGGAGTGAGCGTTGACGGACCGGACGGCGGTTAAACACAGGTTGAGTCCGACTGTAGCAACTGTTAGTCAAATGACCTCGCCGACCACAATTCGAACAGAAAAGACGCCACCATGGTAGACGCTGAGCAGGTTGCTGGTTGTTAGGCTTGGCAGTACGAGAAGCGGCATACACACGGCGGCTGTTAGCAGACGGTGGCGGGGGCGCACGAATACGACGGCTGGCCGGACGAGGAGATGGTGAGCGCACACGGTTTTTACGGTGACGGCCAGAATCACGTGGAGGCTCGCCGGGAAACTGAACGATAACGTGGGGTGACACCTCTCGATCTCTAAAACAAGTCCAATAAGCACATTACTCAGCCGGCCCTTCCAACGGGATAAGAGTTTTGACAGCACGGAAAACCGACTTGCCACTGGCCAACTTTACGTAGGCTGCTCTAACAATACCGTCCTGGCTAGGAACTAGTTTATCGATTTTGGCTACGTTCCATTTGGCGCGCGGAGTTGGTTCCTTCAGAAGAACAACCGTTCCGACTTTAGGCAAGTTTTTATCGGTACCATGACAGCCTTTGGTCCACCCGGCAGTTTGCGTTTGACGTAAATTTAGCAGATAATTAGCCGTCCAAAGTTTCCAAAAATAATTCAAAGCCTTCTGGGTGGAGTGCCAGTACTCGATGAATTTGGCATTACGATTAGATTCAGCGGTTTTTGGTGCAAAATCTGGATCTTCCGGCACAGAAAGAGTTGGTAACAAATTAGGCTCGCGGCCAAGCAAGTGCATAGGTGTTAAAACCTGTTCCAGCGATTCATCCACAGCTGTAAGGGGACGACAATTAATCAAACATTCAATTTCCGTGACAACCGTTTGCAGCTCTGAACTGGCCACTAATTTAGGCCCTAGCACGCGTTTGAGACAGCGTTTTACCGATTGTATCAGCCTCTCATAAAAACCTCCCATCCAGGGAGCTAAGGAAGGGAGAAACTTCCACTCAATGGACAGAGTGGTGAGAAAATCTTGTACGTTGCTGGCTTTTAGATTAGCGTGACTCCACAAAAAGGCCAACGAACGTCTAGCTAGCTTGAATTGTGCGGCATTATCCGACAGAATTAATTTGGGCGTGCCCCTGCGCGCACAAAATCTTCGAAAACCAGCCAAGAACTCTTCTGTAGTACAGTCAGCCACTAACTCCAGGTGAATTGCGCGTGTTACAGAGCAAGTCCAAAGGGCTATCCAGACCTTCGCTGTACTGCTATCGTTCCTAACATGAAGCGGGCCTAGGTAGTCAATACCCACGGTGTTGAACGGAGGCTGTCTGGTAACTCTGAACTGAGGTAATGGCGGAAACTGCGGAGGTTTGTACGCTCGGAGATTATTACGCTTGCAAACTACACACCTCCTAATTACAGACTCAACAGTACGTCTGCCCCGAGGGATCCAAAACTGATGCCGAATTTGGCCTAGCATTTGGTTCGTGCCAGCATGCACAAGTCTCTTGTGTACCGAACGAATCAGCATTTCAGTGAAGGGACCATTCTGAGGCAGTAACTTGGGTTCTTTAGCGTCAATTGACAAGGAAGCATAGTTGAACCGACCCCTACACCGAATAATGCCTTCAGCATCCAAATACAATCCTAGCTGTTTGACCAGAGGGGGGCTTCTGTCTGCTGAACGATTGCTGCGCAAGAAATGGATTTCTTTAGAGAAATTGGAGCTCTGTACCCACTGTACCCACAAATCAGTAGCCTTTGTCAGCTCAGTTGGTGTCAGCCTAGAAATTGGAGGTTGTGTTCGTACAGTTTGCCTTGTCACTCTGTTTCTGGGCCTCTTCCACCTTTCAACTGCCTTTAGTACCCAAGCTGTAACCCTAATCAGTCTGGAAAACTCCGAGAATTTGTTGATATCCAAACCAAATTGGGTCTGCACTTCTTTAGACTTGACAAGAAAGACGTTGGCGAGAGTTCCTTCTTGCCAATCCTCTGCAGCCTCAAAACATTCGCGAGGGTACCGCTTGCTTTGCGGCCAGCTCTCAGCACCAGAACATAACCAGTCGGGACCTGACCACCAAAGTTTGTTGTCAATTAGCTTGGGGTAGAGCTCTGGTTTGGTCGGAATATCGGCTGGATTGCCTTTGCCAGGCGTTGAGTGTACTTGAGCCAGCCGATAGTCTGAAATTTCTTGGACTCGCGAGTGGATCCATTTGGGTAAAATGCGATCAGTCTGAAGCCACCCTACAACACATTCTGAATCAGTCCACAAGTGTTGGCTCTGGATTGTTGCCCGAATCTGAGTTGAGATGAACTTCAGAGTGCGAATTCCAAGCAAAACACCTAACAGTTCTAGCCGAGGTAGAGTAACAGATTTGACTGGAGCCAGACGATTCTTGGCAAAAATCAAGAAGGTCTTTACATCTGATTTGGACTCGACTCGAAGATAGACAAGCGCAGAGTATGATCTTTTCGATGCATCTGTAAAGCAGTGCAACTGCAGATGAACTGAATCAAAGTCAATTGGTCCAGTAATTCGAGACAACCGGATTTCAGAAACCGTTTGGAGCTGTGCCAACAAGCGAAAACCTCTAGTTTGCCACTCCCTAGGTAACTCTTCGTCCCAGTCGAACTTCTCAAGCCACAAATCCTGCATCATTTTCTTTGCTGAAGAAACTACCGGACAGAAGAGACCCAGGGGGTCGAAGAAACTAGCAAGGTTTGAAGCGAATTTGCGCTTGGTGAGAGTATCCGCATCAGAGTATTCCTTTGGTCCGACTGAAAACAGTTGGTCAGTTGTAGTATCCCAACGCATGCCCAAAAGCTTCACTGTGTTTTCTCTTGCGCGGTCGTTTTCTGGAATGGTTGCCAGAAAATCACTCGAATTGGAAGACCATTCCCTCAAGTTCATTCCAGCAAGTTTGAACAATGCTTTAGCCTTTGAGTAAAAGGCGCAGGCACGCTGCAAGTCAGGCATGCAGACCAAGATATTATCAACATAGATATTGTGAGCAATCAACTTAGCTGTTGGACAGACCAGATCTTGCCGATTCATGTGGTGTTTGATTGTGGCAGACAAAAGATAGGGGCTGCAGATCAGACCAAAGCTAACCCGGCTAAAGCGAAATGTGCGCAAATTGTCTGGGTTGGTACTCAAAGTCTTCAAATCGCGCACCCACAAGAATCGCATAACATCTCGCTGTTTTGGCTCAACAGCCACCTGTAGGAAGGCTTTTTCGATGTCTGACAAAATTCCGATTTGACCCAGACGAAACCGAATCAGAAGACCACAAAGATCTTCCATCGCTACCGGTCCACAATAGAGATTTTGATTGAGGCTCTTGGCCGTTTTGTTCGGCTTAGCGCTTCCATCGTACACAACACGCATTTTCGTTGTCGAACTTGACATTTTTACCACACAATGGTGTGGAACGTAGTGCAAATACCCCACAGCTGGGGCGTCATTTGCAATTTCTTCGATTATGCCGATTCGCAAATAATCTTCAAAAATCGCGTTGTACTGCTGTAGCAGTTCTGGAGAGGCCGCTAACCGATTCAAGAGTGTTCGCAGTCTGTGCAAAGACAGGTAGTAATTATTCGGTATTTCAATCTGAGCTTGACGGAACGGGTACTCTACTTGGTATCGCTGCTCTGACTCTAGATACTGAATGGTTTTGTTGAAATGTTCTTGCACAAGGTCGTCATCAGGTTTAGGATCGGGCGATGCAATGCCAACTGATTCTAAACGCCAGAAATGTTCAATCTCTTGGCGCAAATCAGTGGTCTCAGCAGATACATGAGCAACATGTAAGCAGTGATCTGTGGAATCCGTTTTGCCCAATTCGATTTTTCCAGTGGGAATATAGCCAACTGCAGACCGGACTAACATCAGTGAGGGCGTGACTCGAACTAATGGCTTCATCTGAATGATTTTGAAAAAATAGTCACCGCCAACCAATACATCTACTGGTACAGACTCAGGTTTTTGAGGCAGAGGATCTGCCAGATCGTACTGTTGAAGCAACAAGCATTCTGGTTCACCAAGCGGCTGCCTGACAATAGGTTGTGTAATTTGTTCGCACAGAGTAGCCACCATAGGCAAACAAGAACCATCTCGCAATTGCAAGCCAAACTGCACCTTAGTTGACTTACAGGCTCGAGAAGCTTGTGCGAAACCAGAGACCACAAACTCATCCTTGCCCAAAGATTTGAGATGCAACGATTTTGCAATAGATGAGCGCAAAAAGGTCTTCTGGCTACCAGAGTCCAGAAGAAACCTAACATGCAGACTGGCCGCTGTGTCCAGATTGATCAAAGGAGCAAATGCAGTCAACAGAAGAACTTGTTTTTTCGGTTCACAAACAGTAAGCACTGGAACCTGAGTCGAATCCTGCGGAATTGGTGTTGACTGATTCTCCAAATCAAGAAGAGGTTTGGACGCACTTAACTGAGTCTCTAGCATGGGCAAGGCGCGTGCTGTGCCCATCTTAGCCTGAACTGGCTTAGACTTCACTGAACTGGATTTGTAGCCAAATATAGCATTGCACAAGGACCGGTGGTGATTTTGCCCCTGGCAGTGTACACACTTTCGGGTTTTCTGCGGACAGTCCTTTATTGAGTGATCAGAGCGAAGACACTTGTAGCACAATTTTTTAGAACGCGCAAATTCGTGCCGTGTCTTGCTGTCTGCAAATTCAGTACACTGGTCCGCATAGTGTGCACCCTTGCAGTATATACACTTGGGTGTTGCTCGTGCTACTAACGAATGGGTGGTGGCCTTTGGTGGCATAACTTTTTCTGCCTTGGTACCTTCCAGCTTGGTGCCACCAGAAGTTCCTCCAAACTGACGCACAATTTTAGCAATTTGTAATTCTTCAAAAATAAAGGTTCGAAGACACTGAAGTCTGTCGCCCGTTGTGGCCAGTTTAGGAGAGAACTCCTTCAAAAGACGATTCGGCAACTTCTCGATCAGTGTGTCAGCAAGCAGGCGCTCAGAACCGACTGTCTGACCAAGTTGCTGGAGCCCTCGTGCATGTTTTTCGACTTCCATCGAAAACCATTCGAGTCCCTCCAAATTATCGTCAAAGTTTTTGAGATGCTTCAGCGCACTGTAATGCGCTGTAATCAGGTCTTGATCGGAGCCGAAGTATTTGTTCAGCAATTCGATGGCTTCATCATAGCCGCTGGAAGTCATAGGTATACCTTCAACTATCTTCAGTGCCTTTCCTTTGAGCACAGATTTGAGATAGCTGAATTTTTGGCAACCTGTTAATGTGCGACGATTGTGAACTGCCAATTCAAAATTCGCCCAAAACTCGCGCCATCCAAAGATGTCTCCTTCGAATGCGCTCAATTCGAGTTTTGGAAGACGAATCGACTCGAGATTTTGCCGTTCACTTGGATGTGACCGAGTTATGGGCAAATCAATCAAGTCACCAATTTGTTTACTGTAGTCTTGCAGGTAGGCCTGCTGGCGCTCTTCCTGCTCTCTCTGGGTTGAATGAAAGTGCTGCAGAGTCAGTTCCAATCTTCTTTCTGACTCCTTCATCTGATCGGCATGCTGCCTTTGTATCAGTTCGAGCTGTTCTCTATGCCGTCGCTCAGAATCCTCCTGAGACAGCCGAAAACGTTCATCCGCCTTCAACAACTCGCCTTGCAGAAGAGTGACTAGCTTAAACATAGCGTTGCCTTCAGACTCTGGCGGATTTGAGGCTGAGACTGTTGAGGAGCTAGCACCAGCCAAAGCACTAGTAACAGGAGCAGCTATTGGACTTTGGACAGGTGTTTGTACGAATTTTTTGAAAACCGACTCTGTTCCCTCAGCGGCAGCTCTGGCATCGGCGGCGAGCGATCCTAGCATGTTTTTATAAGCCGGCAGTTCCGTTGCCGGGTCTTTCAAAATCGGTAGCAACTCGACCGTAACATCTTCGATCTGTTTCTGAGTGGCCATTACCTCGGCCTTTAGACCCTTAGCTTCCTGCTGACAGTCCTCAGAAAACAGCACTTCGGAATTTGCGTTCGAATATTTTTGGATTAGCTCAGTCACCTTTGCCTTTAGCTTAGGAACTTCTAAGCGCAAACGTTCGCACTGCGTAACTAACTGGCTGCGTCTTTCTGAGACGGAACGTGTTTGAATTGGACTGCGCTGAATGGACATCGGTAAAAGTTTCTCCGTTTTTTAATAATTTAGCAAACAAAATTCGACCAGTACCTGATGAATGGGCGTTTCGGAGAATTCTTACGTGTGCGGTTCTTGCGAGATGGAGCCATTGCTGTGAGGTTTGTTCCTGCTCATCTTCACCATGACGAAAAAAGAAGCGCGATGATGATGGTTTGTGCCTGCCCGGCTTTCGAGTTGACTTGTCGGCGGCCTCTTTGGATTGTATGTAGGCTATCTCAACGTTTGCGATTAGCCGCGTCGACTCACAGTAATAACTCACCCAATAAATTAGAATTACAGCCTAGTAGAAACCGGTTCTCGTCTAGCCACAGCGCCGTCCGTCCGTCCGTTCCTCCTAGCGCCTCTCTCCTCTACTTGTCTCTACAGCACGCCACTCTCCTCCTCTACCTGTCTCTACAGCACACACCTTCACCCTTTTTTCCTTTACTTCTTTTCTTTCATTACCGAACAAAAAAAACGCAAAATCAACAATCATGACGATGTTATAAGAAACCAAGAAAACACTCTATTTTGAATCAGGAACACGGTTAGGCGCCAATTTCAAATGCCAATTTGACAATTGGGACCTGGCCTAATCTTGTCCGGAAGGCGAATATCCGGATTAACGAGGTCCGGATTAACGACACATGACTGTAGTGGCTCCAGTATTAACAAACTGGGTCAGAAATCACTAATTTTTAGCCGAAAATTCACTTGAAAAGCCTTTGGAAACCGAATTTGGCGTTTCCAGTGCTGATATTTAAGAAAAATCGGTGTTTTTGGAAGGTCTTTTTGTCATTTTTTTGCTTGTTTTTTGCTTTAAAACGCTATTTGGCAGTTTAAAATAGCGATTTTTAGCGTCCTTACTGAAAAAAACGTGCTAAAAACGCATTTCTAGGCGTTTTGGAGCTTTTCGAAATTTGGGACACCCCACCTGGGCGAACCCCCCTCGACCCCCCACCTGAGGAAACCCCCTACCCCCAAGTCGGCCCGGAGCTGTTACATGTGTGGTTAAGCCTGAGCAGGATTCACCTTATATTGATTAGCAGAGACGCAAAACTACTAAAGGATTGTGAAGAAGCAAAATAAAAACCATTGGCTTTGGGCTGCTCAGGATCCCCAATATGTTCGTACTCGATACCCCTTAATTTTAACGACCTCATCAACTTTAACGCAATTTCCGGGATCTTTGGCGAACCTAGGACACCAAATCTGAGTGATTTTAGTAAGAGCAACACCTAAACTAAAATTTAAGCGGGCGCACCTTTTTTATTTGTTCTTTGTTTAAGAGCAAACTTGCGTTTTCTGAAAAAATACCGATTCTGCCTATGCTTAACCATGTAAAATTTCAATCAGATTTCCGGGATCTTTGGCTGCATCGATGCCGAAAAAAATGGCTCAAACGAAAGATGATCAATGCCTCTTTAATACCGTCGGGCGCACCTTTTGAGATCATAAACTTTTTTTCACACTAACGCTGTTTTTCCGATTAGTTTAGCCAAAAACAACAGCAGTTTAGTGCATACCAAGGCGATTTCGGTGAATAGTTATGTTAAAATAATCAAAACAAATAACCATAAAAAAGAACGCGCTTTTCTAGCCGCATTTTTTAAAAAAGATGATTTTGACGCTCGCGGCACCAATGTGGTGAAGAAAACGCGCGAAGAAAATTAGTCACGCGGCGCGGCGCCAAATCGGCCGCTGTTGCCGGTGCCTACTAAAATTGCCAAAAAATGACGAAATTGTGCATACTAATCCTAGGGAATAACATTTTGAACCACATTTGACTATTTATTCCAAGGACGAATTAAAAACGTTTTGAGCTCAAATTTACGATACAAACAGTGCATGCGACCGGGAAAGCTTTTGCGAAAATCGCATTATTTCGCGAAACGAACAAAAACAACCGGTGTGTTGAGGCGGGATAAGCGGTAACGTACGATGCAGTTTGCATACAATTTCTTTATCTTTCAGTGGGTGGAGCTCATCATCGCGCCTATTGTCAAATAGAGCTCGATTTTAAGCTTAAGAATGACGCTGATGAAGTAAGGATTCGAAAAACTGGCATAAATCTGCAATTAGCCCAGACTATAAGTACTAAGAATGAGCATTGATACCGATTCAACTTGACGATGCCCACCCTTGCACAGTCGGTCTACAAGCACCTTCAGATAGCAGTCAGTCTGTGTTTGTGGTTGCTGTACATTTTTGTGCTGACAGTTCTGGTGCGGCACCGTAAAGGCAGTTTGAAAAGTTCCTTTTTCACACTGTTCACAGTGCTCAGTGTGGTGGACGTAGTTCGTGCGCCGTCCTGGCTCATTTTCTACGACATACCACAGTTGCCCTATCGGTGGGTGCCCACGGTCTACATGAAGTTGGGCAGAGGGTTCGCTGGTTTCGCAGTTTTGAGCTATGGCGTCGGTGCCAATGTCGCTCGTGCAGTACAAGTGGCACTCGGACTCAACAGAGCCTATGCTATGAAACTACCTTACAAGTTTCAAAAGGTACAAGCAAATAGCGTTTTGTCCATGTTTCCAATGCAAAAAATACTGTCCCTTTGGGAAAATTTTCTTTGATTCTTGCAGACATAGAATAATTCTGAAAGCGTGTCTTTCATATTGTGGGCAGGTATTGGAAAAGTACCTAATATCAGGTATCAGGTACAGGTATTTCAAAAATACCCAATCAGGTATCAGGTATAGGTAGGTATTCACAAAAATACAGTATCAGGTATTGGGTATCAGGTATTTTCCCATAAAAAGTTAAAAACCAGATTTTAGCCGAAAAATCGCTCAAACTACCAATTTAGGCTCAAAATGCAGTTAAAATCAGATTAGTTCCAGTCATTTTAGGATTTTTTCGTTATGGAACTGCACAAAATGCTAAAAACCCACTCTCAAAATATTACAAAGGTGTTGAATCGCTTTGCACATCCATCTCTGGCGGTTTATCTTTGCCACATAGAGTAAGGCTTCTCATAACCCCTTTTTACCCTTACAGTGTGTCCCTATTTGTCTTCGCCTATATTTATTGCCTTACTCAGGATTTTTCAAAAGGAAGTATTAAATTTTTAGATCTCTGGTTGAGCCACGGCCCAACCAGGACGAGAAATTTTGAACAAAATTAGCTTGAAAACGCTTTTGAAAGCATTCAGAGTATAGTACATATTAACAGAAATCAGGAGGTATGGTAGTCTGAAGAGGCCTGGTTGGGCAACGAACTGCCCAAGCAGGGCGAGAAAATTTTGAAAAATTAGCCTTCTTACACGCTTCTTTAATGAACAAATCGGTCGTAAACTACCATTTTATGCCTTCTGTTTGTACCTGATACCTGTACCTGTTTCAGTCCAAAAATACCCAAAATCAGGTAGGTACAGCTCGAAAGTACCCGATCAGGTATCAGGTGGGTATTGCAAGTCTACCTGATAATCAGGTACAGGTACAGATATACCTGATCCGAGTACTTCGAGCTTCTCAGTGGTGAGGTAGCTGTATCCCCAACCTAGCAACACTGCTTTCGAATGTTTGGGTCCATCAAAATCTTTGTCAGCCCGGCCCGGGGTCTCTGTAGAAGGGGTGAAGAGGTTTGAACATTCTAGCTGCGGAGTAAAGCCCAAACCTCCTTTGCCTAGCTTGACCGCAGACATGGGCAAAGGGGGGGCTGAGGGGGTTGGCCTGGCCCACCCCTCAGGCTCTGACCTACCCCACTCAGCCGGCCGCTACCCCCCTCAAGAAAATTTTGGAAGAATTTTGTGTAGAAAATTATGATTAAAATATGCCTGGATTAGGTGTAAATGAGCTCAGAATAGCTTATTTTAATGAAAAATAAGCCAAAACCCTTGATTTTACCCAAAAATCGGACTTGTTGGCTGGCTTACCACCCCTCAGGCGCTCCTACCCCCCTCAGGATTTGAAAATTCTACCCCCCCATCAGCCGAAATGCTAGCCCATGTCTGCTTGACGGTGACAGTTTATGCTGATAGGTTTCAGCGTTGGAGCGAAAAAACGACTAGAAATGTGGTGGTAGTGGCGGTGTTAATCGGCACACTTATGTCACACGTGTTTGTCTTAACGGTAGCGTTTGTGGGTACCGGCTACCGCATCACAACCTTGCCGGACCAGTCCACTTCGCTTGGCATCGTAGGCGATTGGGCTGCCAACTCCACTCTCACCTTGCGTCAGTTCTTCATCTTCAATCAAGTCAACAGTGGCATCACTACCGTCTCTCTGCTGTTGGTGTACGGTACCGCCATCTTCTACGCCTACCGAATGCCCACCACCGTTGCGCCGACCAATCGCAGTGGAGAGCAGACAGTGAGCTCTGCCGAGATGAAAGTGCAGAAAAAACTGACGCTTTGCATGGTTGCACTGACCGTGCCGACCTTTGTCTACTGCTGCTACAATGTGTACAACTATCTCTGGCCTACCAGCTTCTTTGCAGATGTCTATACTTACTACTTGTTTCTCAGCACCATGTTGTCACTTGAGTGTCTGGCCAACCCGGTTGTCATCATACTCATGTCCCACACCTTTAGACAGTGCATGTTGAATTGAGATTATATTCACAACTACTGGTATTACTATAGACTAGAGTGCGAACAATACCTAAAAACCCAATACCCCAATACCCAATGCCAATACCTGAGACCCCCAATACCCCAATACCCAATACTTGCGTAGCTGGGCCAAAAATTTCATTTCAGTGGACAGGTACATTCTAGTTTTGTACACAAGATTTTTGGCACTGCAATTAAAAGCTTTAGAGGCTGGTTGGGCCGTTGCCCAAGCAAGGCGAGTAAATTTTCAAAAATTAGCCTTTCAGAAAGCATTTAGAAGCCGTTTTAGGTGTAAAATTAGCAGAAATTAACAGTTTTGGTACTTAATATTTCGTAATTCAGTCGTGTTTCTTACTTCCGGCGATTTTTTTCCTAATTCGGCCGGAAAATGTGTGCACCACCGCAATAGCCATGGGTACGGTACGGTGCTAGTACATTACGGTGACATTAGAAATGTCACCGTTTTTAATTTAGATAAGAACAGAGAAACTAATTACTGGTGCAGCGCTTAGAAAAGCGTACACCTTAGGAAATTCTACTAACGTTTAGTTGATTAGGCCGTTCGAAAACGACGACATTCCAGAGGGGAAGGGAGGTCGGCTGAAATGTGACCATAGACGATACACCAGGCGGGGGAGGGGTTAGCAAAAA
This sequence comes from Sabatieria punctata, assembly GCA_030248155.1. Taxonomy (NCBI): domain Eukaryota; kingdom Metazoa; phylum Nematoda; class Chromadorea; order Araeolaimida; family Comesomatidae; genus Sabatieria; species Sabatieria punctata. The sequence goes on along the minus strand of JASANB010004992.1, from coordinate 9,280 downwards.
ACGATGTAGCTTTTTTCGGAATTTTCGGGAACTTTGATTGTATTATTTTCAATTTAAGTACATTCTGGCAAAGGTTTCCACAATGCAGAAAAAGCTTCCCAGAGTTGTTGTAGGGATTTATTCTATTGATTGCGCAGTATGCTAACAAGAAAACATGACAGTTCTGTATGTACTGCACTTCTATCGGCGGAGGGGGAACCGAAAACGATGTCGTGTTAGGGGGAGGGGTCCCTTAGAAACGACGCATGGCGATTTTTAGGGGAGGGGGCTATGAAAAATCGGGATTTTGGAACGACGTCGTTTATGGACGGCTGCTTCACGCGAAAACAGCTTACTAAACCGAATCATCAATCAACTTTTTCGATTTTTTCCGATAAATTTTTCAGGTCAACATCGATTTTTCTCTATTTTTAATTGTCCAATTTAGTATTGGATTGGGTATTGGGGGTAAAAACCCCAATACCCAATACCTGGAAAACACCCCGATACACCCAATACCCAATACCAGTTCGCACTCTACTATAGACATAACAAAAATTTTGTAATACTAAACTAGTGGCATTTTACTAGTAGTAAAATAATAGTAAAAAGTAAAATTAAGAGGCAATAGTAAAGTAAAAATAAATTAAAAATTACCAAATTCTGTCAATAGTAAGTAAAATGGAAATTTTACTACTGTTTTAACGAGCTTGAGCTCTCGCTTACTACTGTTTTAACGAGCTTGATTGTCACCTGAGCAGACAGATAAGTAATCTAGCTGTACGTACTGTATGTAGCTGTTTATTGTTTGTTTCGTTTCAATACCCATACGTATAGTGCTGAAAGTTACACTGTTAGATTTTTATTGTGTACAAAACGAATAAAATTATGATTATCTGAATTTGCAAATATGAAGCCTAATTATAACCGCTCGCGTTGCGCCCGGCTCGCTACGTGTGCGCCGCATGTGTTGCCTGAGCCCCGACGCTTAGTTTAGTGCGCGCGCACAAACGACGCATGCGCTCAAGCAATCTGGACCGAACCGAATGGGCCGCAGACCCCGGTTTACCCTATCGACTTTACGATATCGATATCGATATATCGTCGGAACCCTACATTACAGAAACCCATACTTACGATTTTTGTGGCTCATTGATGCTGAGGCAACGTGCAAAGGCTTAACACGACTGGCTTTTTGCTTTCTTCACCCAACAATTTCAACAATAAAGCTGGAATCCGTTGCAGAGATCAGTGCGCATACATGTACGTGTACGTTACGTACAATACATATAAAATAACTAGGGTAAATATACTGGGGATAGTAATTTTAATCTAAGTTAGAGCTTGCTCAAAGTAAAAAGTCTTACCCTGAGAACGAGTCTAAATGCTAAGGGAAATCCGAAATTTGGGTAAAGCATGACTGCATACTAGTAGGTATGGCCAATGGTTTTCAAAAATTCACGCTACAGCAAAAAAAATTATGCTAAAACCGCCGATAACATGACCGGATGCGATAATTTACGCAAAAAACCGCACTTGATTCCATGAAAAATTAGAAAAATGCGATCTAAAAGCGTCCGTCTGCGAAGAACTTTTGTATGGCGCACTTGGTACCATTTTTAATTATGGGCAACAGATTTGAATAACTTGCGCTACAAGCAAAATTTACGCTAAAACGGCAATAGCATGACCGGATGCGATTATTTACGCAAAAAACCGCACATAATTTCATGAAGAATTGGAGAAATGCGGGTTCAAAACAGCCGCGTGGATCAAATCGCGTAAATTAGTGTTTATAACTTGGTCGCCGTCCCAGCGGTGGCTGATTTTCTATGGCGCGTGTTACGAAGGCGAAACCAACTTGATTGTTTAAAATCTACTAGAAAGATGTGAATATTCGTCGCCCGGCTAAATTAATGCAAAAAAGTATGATTGCAAGTGTTGGGTACAATAAAAGCCTGAAATGGCAAAAATTAAGGGTTACAGAAACTTCAACACCGTTTGTGGGGTTAACGGCAAAGAGCAAATTCATATATCATTCGAAAGACTGAAGTCTACTGTACAAGGAACCGATTGAACATTTTGCGCCGAATTCGTCGTTTTTTTACAAGAACGAGGAACATGAAAAAAATCCACGAAAATATGCCCTTTTTCAGTAGTTAAGAAAGAATCAAATTTGTGGGGACCATGCCGAAGTGCGGAAAGAAAAAAAGCGGTGCTATATAGGTATCGAGTTGCGCTGATTTTAAAGCCGGTTGAACAAAATTTGAATCAACTCTCCTTTTAGCAGAAAATGGCCATTGAAAAACGACGAATTCAGTTTTCGAGAGGAAAATGCCCTTTAACGGCCGAATTATGATTCAAAATGCATCTTATTCGATAGCTCACACTCTGTTTCATATAAATACATCACATTCCCCATTCAATAACGGAACACAAAAAAGGATTTACGCTTGAAGTTGCAAATTCCTTTCTACAAAACAGCAACTTGTGGCTCTTCGGGAGGAAAATTCGCTTTTGCGTACTGAAATCCAACATTTGAAGTCGGCCGGCGGAGCCGCAGAGTCAGTTGCGATTATGAAGGATGCCTTCCTTGAGCTGTGCAAAACCGTCTTGCCTCAGATGGTCGAACAGATTGTGACCCAGACCATGGAAAAACTACAGCTTCAAGAAGAGCACTCGCGTTTTTTGGTTGTCACAGGGCTCGAGGAATCTCGCAACGAAAAGGAGAATGTCGAACAACTGTGTGAGAGGCTTGGCGGTGAGGATTCGTCCGCCGACATAGTCGAGTTCTTCCGGATGGGCAAAAAAGACTCTGAATCGGACAGACCGCGCTTGCTGAAGATCGGATTCAAATCTGGCACTGTGCGAAACAGACTTCTCAAGAATGGTGCCAGACTCAAAGGCTACGCTGGCGGCAAGGTCTTCATACGTCCTTCGATGACAGCCAAACAGCGGCAAGTGCAGAAGAACATGGTACAACGTCGGGACGAAACTCAACAGTTGGCCGGATCTGGTAGATTGCAGGTTAGGGTGAACATGCAAGGCAACCCCTACTTTTTTGATGTTGAGAATAGGAAAGTTGTGGACGTGAAAGACAGTGCCTTTTAGGGGTGCGGGCGGCTAGGACAAATATGTACGTCTCAGCTTAGACTTGTAAACTTTAATGCTCGCAGCCTAAAAGGTAGTTTGTCTGAAATAGGCTTTTTACTAACCCATGAAACTATGTACGGTTCAAACGATTGTTATTGTGTAACGGAAACCTGGACAAACGACGAAGTGACAGATGCTATGCTTTGCCCAAACGATGACTTTGTTCTGTTTCGGAAGGACCGATCTAGGAAAGGAGGGGGAGTTTGCGTTTTTGCGAAAAATGTTTTGAAACCACGACAAGTTAAACTGCAAACAAAATTTGATGATCAGGAATTAATTGCAATTGACTTTGGCAACAAAACTGGGAAAGTTCGTTTGGTCTGTGTATACAGGCCTCCAAACTTTTCCAAAGAGTTAGACTTAGTGTTATTTGATGCACTCAAGTCTTTACTACTATCTGACTTTAAAGGGACTTTTGTGCTAACAGGTGATTTTAATTTGCCAGGAATTAAGTGGGATAAAGGAATAACAGAAAGTAATAACCAGAACGAGTATTTTTGGTTCCTAAGTTTCGCCCAACTTGGTCTTTCCCAAGTAGTAAAAGAACCCTCGCGAAATAGAAATTTTCTCGATTTAGTGTTTTTGTCCGATAAAGAAGCGTTAAGTTCATGCAGTCTTGGTCTGCCTTTCTCAACTTCTGACCACAATGCAATACTCTTTTCTTTGTCTGGCGTGGTATCTAGGGGACCAGTTGAATGTTGTTCATATGAGTTTGTTCCTAATTTCAAGAAAGCCGATTACGCGGCTATCGTTGATTTCTGTAACTTGATAAACTGGGAAGATACTTTCAATGAACTTGAGACAATTCATGAAATGTGGGCTGTTTTTAAGGAAACGCTTACATTGGCCATTAGTAGACATGTCCCTAAAATGAAACGTACTGGGGTTAACAGAAAACCCCATTATCCAGCAAACATCCGCAAATTGCTGGAAAAGAAAAAAAGGCTTGGAAAAGAGCAAAGTTAATTGGAAATTTTAATGATTATAGCCAAATTGCAAAAAGGTATAAAGACGAGGTAAATAGTTTTTACGATAAATGTGAAGATGAAGTCTTAAAATCGGGGATTAGTGGTGGATTTTATAAATATGTTAAAAGTAAAATTAAAGTAAAAGCTAAAATGCCATTGCCACCATTAGTTAATGATGAAGGGAATGAAATCACTGATGACAGAGAAAAAGTGGAAATTTTCAATAATTATTTCTCTTCAGTATTTACAAAAGATGATGGTAGGTTACCTGTTTTTGAAAGAACTCCAATAGGGATAATTAAACACATAGCGTTGAGTGAGCAAGAAGTATTCAAGGAAGTACGTAAGCTACCAAACAAGTTGTCAAGAACACCAGACTGTTTACCAGCATATTTCTTACGTCGTATTGCTACTGCAATTGCCCAGCCAATTTACTTATTGTTTAAGAAATCTTTCGAAACCAGTGAATTACCGGATGATTGGAAAACTGCTTTGGTATGTCCAATATTTAAGAAAGGGCTAAATTCTCTACCTTCTAACTATCGACCTGTTTCATTAACATCATACGTATGTAAAGTTTTGGAGAGATTAGTGCGGAAGGCCCTATTAGGCTTTTTCTCAAACACTTTATCTGGGGCTCAACATGGGTTTAGGTCTAATAGGTCCACGGTTTCGCAGATGCTTGGGTGTCTGAACGATTGGACAAATTCTTTGGATAAGCGGTATGATGTCGATGTTATTTATTTAGATTTTGCAAAAGCATTTGACTCGGTTTCGCACCAAAAGTTATTATTTAAACTGGAACAATATGGGGTAGCTGGAAAACTTTTACAATGGATTAAATCCTTTTTAACTGGAAGGACTCAAAAGGTCTATGTAAATTCCACTGTGTCAAACCCTGTACCTGTTATTAGTTCTGTCCCACAGGGTACTGTTCTTGGTCCAATTCTTTTTCTAATTTACATTGATGATATTGTAGATAATGTTCTTGGCTGTAAGGTTAAATTATTTGCAGATGATGTTAAACTATATAAAACACTAGTAAATCCAATCAGTGATCCTGAGATACTACAACAAGACTTGAAAAGAGTATTTGAATGGTCTAGAAAGTGGCAGCTAACTCTATCGGAACCTAAATGCCAGGTCCTTTACATCTCAAACAGGCAACACAAAAACGTTTTTGTGTATTCTATCAACAACATAAATCTTCAATCACTTCAGGTGATTAAAGATTTAGGGTATTACGTTCCAAAAAAATTGAAATTCTCTGAACATTGTCAGCGGATATCGGCAAAGGCTATGAAAATGTCAGCCTTAATTTTTAGAGTGTTTCATACACGACAAAGCGATATCTTACTGAGGGCATATAAAACTTATGTTCGCCCTATAGTTGAATCAGGATCAGCTATTTGGAATCCCTATCTTTGTAAGGATATTGATGCCATTGAAAAAGTACAAAGATATTTTACGCGGAGATATTTTTATAGATGCGGCTGGTCTGAGAGACCATATTTAGAGCGTATTACAATACTGGAACTCGAAACGTTAGAAAAACGACGGGTAAAAACAGATTTAATACTATGCTATAAGATAAAAAATAGATTAATTGATTTGAACCCTAGCGATTTCTTTGAGCTTAAACAGCGAAAATCGCGCGGACATTCACAGATGATGAAAGTGCAGAGTAGTCGTATCAACGTAAAGAAGCATTTCTTTGCAAATAGAGTAGTTAACAATTGGAATCTGCTAACGGAAGAGCAGGTGGCTGCTTGCTCGGTAGGCCTATTTAAAGACAAATTAACAATCAGTAATCGAGGATTGCGGTTTGCGTAAGTGCACTGCCAGCAAACCGCTTTGCACTGGAGCTTCTCTTTTGTCCTGGTCGCCATGCCATTCTGTGAACATGTTATGTTACTAACAACGTGTGCAATAAACCTTATTATAAAAAAAAACGGTTTTGGACCACTTTTTGGCTGTGATTTTGTATTTTCTATTCGGCGCGGCGCGAACGTGCTTTGGCCATCCCTAATACTAGAGCACGGCTTGGCCCGGCTCAAGATTTTAGGCCAAAGGGCCGGGCCGAAGGGGAAGCCAAAAGCGTGTGCAGAGTGCAGTAAAACATGTAGATTCTTTCTTATCAAAAGACACGAATAATTACTATACTAATTTAATTATCATCAACATCCGGTGGTGGTTTTATCTGTTTTCGTGCATGTTTTCCAAATTTCCTACTTGTTGAGGAGCATTATCTATGTTTCATTTCATGTTCAATTCCATTTTCAACTTTCCGAATTCTTAGTGTGGCGATTTTTACTTTACCCGCCGCCCGGAATGAAAAAAAGCGGGGGCGACGTAACTTTCACGATTGCCGGCCGATGCCCCATCCACTGACAACCTGCCTTTCTTCAACTTCTTTGTTTTCCTAAGCCTAAGGTCTGACTAAGTTTGAGTCTCAGTCTAAGACCTTTATTAAACCAAGGCTTAAAATAAGTTTTCGGGGGTGGGACGACGTGCATGTCTACTTCCAACAGGACAAGGGCAAAAGCATTTTCTTATCTCCGGTTACATTTTCTCGCAATAGAGCACTACCATTAAGTTCGACTCCGGACCGCCTCACCGTACTGGCCACCACCTTTCAGGTTTGTGTGTGCGTGCTCAGGGAGGAAGTCTTCAATGACTTAGGGGAATTTTAGGAAAAAACAGTAAAAAAACTGCCTTTAAGCTTGTGCTATTATTAACCCATTGTAAGCCTGAGCCTAAGTCTGAGTTTAAGCTTGACCCTGAGCCTGAAGCTAGGGCTTAGGAGCCGTTCTCTGACAGCATTGACCCTTTCTCCAATGCCCTATTGAGAGTTAAAGTTTTGACTTTCACATATTCTGCCCAAATTTGGTGTGGTTAGTAGCACCTGATGAGTTATACTGACCGACAAAGATTAGTTCAATTATGCACTCCGAACATTTTCGTTCCTTAACTATGGGACCAAAAATTTAGCAGCGGTTTTCTAGGGTATTATTCGCTATTGTGACTTGATATTTTTGGGGATAATATTAACGCTTTACACGTCTCTAAAACGCCCTACTTAAATCCGAAAATTTCGAAGAAAATTTGTTTCAGACCCTTTGACCGCCGGAAACCAAAAAAAAGTCTCATGTACTGCCTGTAGACAGGTTGAATAGCAGAAACCAGAATTACAGCCATTCGCCCACTGGAATTAATCTTTATCAACACAAAACAGAAGCAGAGAAAGAGATAGATATGAGCCAGTCTTCTTCTTCGCTGTGAAACAACAAGAAAAAAGGAAGAAAAAGACAGAAAGAAAGAAAAGAATTCGAATTCGAATTCAAATCTTAGATGAGCAATCTTGTAGGCAAGTCCTGCCACGACAGCACAGCATTACGGTAGTAGAATCGACGCTTCATAGCAGCCATAGAAAAGGACACCTACGTACAGTACAGTACATAGAGAAGAGAGCAAGTAACGGCACAGCTGTTAGGAATCAATAACTGTTCGTTCAGGTACCAAGGGTCGATCGGCCCAGAGACCGCAGCTTGAACGGCTAGTGGGGGTTTTTCCAACTACGACTAGAGGTAGCGCCCTTCAACTAACCTCATGTTGTCGCGGCGATCAATCGGTGGGCGCTGATGTTTGCTAGCGAATTACAGTTGACAGTTGTAGTTGTACGTATCTCTGCTGATTGGCTAGACGCCACTGCTAAATAAGTTGTGATTGTATGCGTATTTACTTGTTTGTTTTGGAATCGATCGTTGCTGGTTTGTCTTTTGCGTTATGTATCTCTACTTGTTTTCGGCGTTGTGTTGCTGTTTAAGTAAGTAAAGTACTCAGCATGCGCATGCGTTCAGCATTCCAATTGACTTTCTTTCAGTGGTGCAGTCGCAATCCAACTCTCCCGACAAGCCTGCCGGAGCCCAGGACAACGTGTTTGCGCCAGGTATCTGTCAACTGGCACCTTATTCTACAATTTCTATTTTGTCTACTGTTTTCCTTTCAGTGTCTGACGAACTGAAAAATCTGACCAAAAGAGCATATGGTATGTTGTGCTGTTCTGTACTGCCTAACCCATCATTGTGTTTAGATCTTCGAAAAGTTGTCAGTAGTACTTTTGAAACCAATCAAGATTATAGAGCGCCGAAGTACAATAATATGTATTCACCAAACATTGGTAAAATAACTTGGATATAACTTGAATTCTGATTTCAAACTCGGTCTCTAGCTTATGCCAGTGATCAAGACTATCGTTTCCCTCGTGCACCGCCGTTCAACAGAATGTGGAGACCGAAAGGTAAGTTTGTGTTTGGGCTTCCCGATAAAAGGAAGGTTCATTTTAAGCTTACAACCAAATGAAGTACGGTGCTCTTGGTAGACGAAGGCACCCAAACTTTCCTGCCTATGGCGATTATGGTAACGTTCCACCTGTCAGACGTCACTGTAAGTTAATGTTGGACGATGTATCTGCGTGTGTCATTTATTTCCACATTTCAGTCACTGGCCGAATGGGCTCCCCTAGAGCTGTGCGATTGGTGCGCCGGTTTCCTCCAAGTTATAGCTCTATGCCCGACTACCGACCACTTGGCCCCCCAGGTTTGACAATGACCAGTACCTGTGTTGGCTTCTGAGAAAGCAGTCTTTCAGCCCAGTACCGTGCATCGTCTGACTATACAGGTGGAGGGCCGCCTCCATCACTTGACTACACTGGAGGAGGAGCACCCCAATATGATGCGTCACCTGACTACAGCAGTGGAGGTTTGTAGCAGACCAGTGCATTGTATTTGGTATTGTGCAGGAAAATGAGTTTAGCTCAGCTGCCGCAAGCAGGAGGCAGGTCAGCCCAATATGGTACGAAACAGTCTGTCTACACTGGAGAAGAGCCACCCCAATATGGCGCATCACCTGACTATACCAGTGGAGGTTTCTAACAGACCAGTGTATTGCATTTGGTTGTTTACAGCAAATGATTTCAGCTCAGTTGCCACAAGCAGGAGACAAGTCACCCCCATCTGGCAAGAACCAGCCTGACTACACTGGAGGAGAGCCACCTCAATATGGCGCATCACCTGACTATACCAGTGGAGGTTTCTAACAGACCAGTGCATTGCATTTGGTTTCTTACAGCAAATGATTTCAGCTCAGTTGCCACAAGCAGGGAGACAAATCAGCCCAAT
>JASANB010004990.1:0-30495 GCA_030248155.1 Sabatieria punctata | reverse complement strand
AATAGATACGGTCGAATTATAGAATATACGCATGATTAAGCCACGCATCACGTTACAACACTACGGGCCGCGTACTTTTGGTTCTTTCTTTCTGTTCTTCTGATTGATTTTTGTTCTTTTCTGAATACCTATGGATCTTTAAGCTGCGTAGTTTTTCTCCGGGTAGTCTGATGCTCTTTTGAAATCAGGCGCTTCAAGGTGTAGGCCTACCTATAAATTGAAGCAAGTTTGTTTAGTAAACGCGTGCTTCTTTCTTGCTTCAATTCAATTGGCTTAACTGACTTTTTTAGGGGTCCCTCCACTATATATTAATTAATCGCTTTTGTTGCTTAGGCTTAGGAGTCAACTGAATACGGTAGATAAAATTGAAATTTTTTTAGGAACCTCTAAAAGTCAGTTTTGCCCTTCAATTCAAAATGTAGACTAGAACGGCGACACTTGCAGGAATTATAATATTTAATAATAATAAACTGAATGAATAGGAAGCAACATCACCGCTTGTCATACATGTAACAGGTCATTCGCCGATGGGGAGGGAGGGTTGGGAATCTGGCGCCAGCCTAGGACAGAGTCTGAGCGGCAATTCTATGGAGTGGTTTTAGCACTAAGAACGCTAAAAAATCGAAAAAATGGGCTTAAATTCAGATAAAAAGAGCTATTTTACTTACTACAGGCTATTTTAGAAATTTTAGACTCTGAAATTCTAAAAATTTTTTAAAAATTTGCTGAAAAAATAACTTGTCAGACAAATACGACGGGAATAGGAAAAATCGTCTCGCAATGTATTCCCACTGTAGTAATGCAAAAATCCGAATAGGTTTTGGATCATGTGTAGCTGGGGGATCAGGAAACCGAACCCAAATAGAAATTCATGTATTTAATGATAATACTTAATTATAAATTAGGCATAATTAGGCATTGCACGTGCCTTACTTTTTTACCTTTTATTCAATGAGCATAATTGCACTTTGCCTACCTAAAATCGCACAGTGCCCCTAGGGGGACGCATCAGTATTAGCACGGTCCGGAGGGCCTGTTTTCTAAATATAAAAATACACCTACTAGAGGGACGCATCAGTATAGGCACGCTCAGAGTTTTTAGCCTCCGCTGAAAAGTTCCGGTTCCTGCTAAAAATCCTCAAAAGTCGGTAATTGGGGCTCAAATGCAGCTAAAAAGTGCTGATTCACAGGCGATTTTGACAATTTTTGTTTCCGAAATTGTAAAAGATCGCAAAAATTTGCTCAAAAAGTTACTAGCCAGAAAAATCGGAGGGGGGTCTGAAAAATCGTCTCAGGTGGGGGTGTCTGGCCTACTTCGGGAGGGGCAGACCCCCAGACCCCCTGTTATATGTATGCCTTGAACTGTGTCGGGGGTTTGCCCTTTCTAGCTAGGGAGTAACCCCTTAACCCACGGAGTACGTGTATGGACTTTTCGACAATTTCGTTGCGATCAATCGAGAATAGGTCTATATTATAGCTACTCTAAATAAATGTAATTGCTAATCATCATGGGCCAGCGGGAGCCTACCGATTACCTCCCCGGATAAGGCTCTCCTCCGTCTGCTCAGGCCCCATAGCTGAAAATTTGGCTATTTTTTGTAGAACTTTACTTTTTTACTGTTTTCTGGCCATTTTTTTAAATTGGCGTATCCTGCTGTGTACCTATCACATCGCATACATACACCCCTATGTTTGTAATTGTAGTTTTTTATTTACATCGCAGTATGTTGATTGAAGTCAAGATTTCAGCAATGCAGTTTTTTAAACTAAGCCCTTTGTCCGCTAAGTATTACTTGAAAAGTAGTAGAAATTTGCACACTATTAATTTAGGTGCTCTTCTTAAAGGTGTGGTCCAATCCACTGTTCTTCTCGTACCAACCGAGTAACCGACCAACCAAACAAAAGCTAACCAAGATGGGCAGTTCGTGGCTGAAGAACATGACCGGCTATTTCGAGATGACCGATGCCGAAGTGAGAGACATTCCGCATCCCGAAGTGGAGTTGGGTCTGCACGTCACAGCCAAGACCGTGCAAGTGGGCTGCGTGGCCAGCCTGCTCAACTATGCGCTTGTCAGACCGCTCTACCGCTCCGTCAGAGGCTACGAGTCGTTCGTGGGGGCTCTGCGCAGTCGCCGAATCGGTCTCGGGGGTCTGGTGGTCGGTCTGGGACTCGGTCCGCTCTTTACCTTCCTCAAAATAAAGGACACACCAGTAGAGGGCGTCTACGACCGGTGCTACCGTCTGCGCCACAACCAGGGTCAGCTGATGGTGGACAGAGTGACGGCGGTCACTGCCCTGGCCGGCTTCGGCATGGCTGGGTTCCAGTTCCAAGGTCTGGTTTGGGGCATGGCCGCAGGAGTGGCCGGCTACAACGCCTCCGCCGCTCTCGGGCTCCTGCCGGTTGCGGAGAAGCCTGTCAAATCGGAGAAAACGGCCACGGCCGATCCGGTGGTGACGCCGCAGAGCGCAGAGAAAGCCAAGTCCGAATCGCCTGTAGAGAAAGTGAAGAGCTACCTGCCGAAAAAGAAGGAGAAGCCGGAAGCAGAGGAGAAGGCACCGGTCGGCACGGAGTCATGTAAGTGCGGCTGCCACGTAGTCAGAATGAGAAACGACCCTAACTGTAAATGCTCCTGCCATTATTACCACGCTCACTAGATTGCTCTAACAGATACGTCCGACCTAGATTACACAGCAGCTACGTAATTATGTCGGACTTATTTGTTAGAGCTTCGTTACGCTTACATGGGCCTGTCACACTCGGAGTTTATACTAACCATATCGTTTGCCGTTTCTTGAGCCACCTTTTTCTGCTAAATATTTTCTTGGTCTGCCCGGGCCCAGTTTGTACTGTCTTTTGTAAACGTCGCCTGAACGAACTGCATTAGAAATACACATTGACATTACTGCTTGTACTTCTCCAAATAAATGAAGGCACAGAAGTAGCGAACAAAACTCCTCCTTTGTTGCCTTTTTTCTCTTTCAAATCAGTCTCCCTCTAAGAAATATTCCCCTCCGAGCGAGCTTTTTCGATCCATGTATGCCGCCAGCTAAGTGGTGTTTTTAACAGCTTTCGTGTTCGAGCATTGTTTGCGGGTCAGAGTAGTTGCATGTTGGTTGTCCTTGCTTGCATTTATTAGTGTTGCTGTAGCAGAAAACTGAACAATTTCCTTGGATTTGTTTTAGAGAACCAAAGTGGATGATTAGTTTTTGCTGACTGTTCATCACTAGGTAGGTTGCTGCTGGGTTTGAACCGGTCGAATGATTGCAATGTTTCCTAAAAGAATTCGGGTTCTTCCTTTTTCGTTGTCTATTGGATTGTAGCTTTTGCGTAATTAGTCTAGTGCTCAGGCACTTATGCATTGTACTGTAGGTTTACTGAGAAAACTATTTCTTGTCTACTGTCTCATCTACTAATGCCACGTACTGTAACAGTCTTTGTGATCTTTGTCGAAAAATACTAAAGTCTGATACAGAAGATGCATACAGTGCAGCCTAAAAGCATGACAATCAAACACAGCTGGCTATCGCAGATCTAACACAACACGTCCTCGGATCTTTGCGTTCTTCAGGTCGTCGAGAACTTCGTTCACAGCTTCTAATTTCTTGACAGTTATCACCGGTTTCACCTTTCCGGTTGCGGCAAACTCTACTGCCTCCTAAACCGTCCAAATTCAGCAGGGTTCGTGCGGGACATGGAAAGTCATGAAAAAGTCAGGGAATTTGATGTCCGTGTCAGGGAAAAGGTTGATAACAGTAGAAACATAACACCATTCAAAGGGCCCTGTCAGTACTTTACACACCTCCCATGTGAAAATGGTACTCGTAACTTTCTAGTACTATGTACTACAACTGAAAAATTTGCCCTCAGAATGCGTTTTTCAAAGCCATTAACCCTTGTTGAAATTTCCTCACTCTGGTTGGTCAGGGAATTTTGACTTTGGTCAAAAAAAGGTCAGGGAATTTTGCTTTTCAAAAGCCGCACGAACCCTGTTCTAACGCTTTCATTGATTAGTAACCGGTGTGTCATTTTTCATTTCAACTGAAGCGATGCCATTTATGATATTGCTTCGATCGAGCTGTCGGGTAATACATGTATACATTGGCCAGCTTACCCATGGTCGGGCGCTACTAGGCCTTCGGGCGTCCATACTATTCACCTCACGAAAAAACTTTGGCCACTTTTTTGAGAAAACTTCAAAAAGGTATCGAAGCCATGTAACTTCATAAAAATCAAGGACCAAACTTTCAAAAAGCTCCAAAACGCCTGAAAATGCGTTTCCAGCACGTTTTTCTCAGTAAGGAGGCTAAAAATCGCTATTTCAAGCTGCCAAATTGGGTTTTAGAGGTAAAAACAAGCAAAAAAACGATAAAAAGGGCTTCCAAAAACACCGATTCCTGTTAAATATCAGCGGCGGGACTGCCAAATTCGATTTGCAAACGTTTTTCAAGCGAATTTTAAGCTTAAAATTGTTCCACAAAATTAAAATGTCCCCGTTGTAGAAAAACCCTTTTTTGAAAAACTACAAAAGTAAAGAAATAAATAAAACAAATACTCAAAACACAACCAACAAATGACAACGGCGCGCCGCTTTTTTTGTTATATTAGAAATAGGATATTTGTAAGATAACTGTTTAAGTCAAATTTTCATGTGTTTACCAGATTTTGTTATAGTTTTTAATTAATTTGAATTTGGTTTATGGAAATTAGTATATGGAACGTGTGGTTAAATTTTATTTATTTGTGTGAGTGTTGTTGTGTGTATCTTCTCTCTGCAGTTGTAATGCGTCATTCAGTGAGAGAGAGAGAGAGAGAGAGAGAGAGAGAGAGAGAGAGAGAGAGAGAGAGAGAGAGAGAGAGAGAGAGAGAGAGAGAGAGAGAGAGAGAGAGAGAGAGAGAGAGAGAGAGAGAGAGAGAGAGAGAGAGAGAGAGAGAGAGAGAGAGAGAGAGAGAGAGAGAGAGAGAGAGAGAGAGAGAGAGAGAGAGAGAGAGAGAGAGAGAGAGAGAGAGAGAGAGAGAGAGAGAGAGAGAGAGAGAGAGAGAGAGAGAGAGAGAGAGAGAGAGAGAGAGAGAGAGAGAGAGAGAGAGAGAGAGAGAGAGAGAGAGAGAGAGAGAGAGAGAGAGAGAGAGAGAGAGAGAGAGAGAGAGAGAGAGAGAGAGAGAGAGAGAGAGAGAGAGAGAGAGAGAGAGAGAGAGAGAGAGAGAGAGAGAGAGAGAGAGAGAGAGAGAGAGAGAGAGAGAGAGAGAGTGTGTGTGCGCGGCGCGCGCGCAAGACTAATCAGTAGAGATTTGGTCTCCAATATGTAATAGGTGTGGATATGTATCTGTTTACATTTATTTATATGAACATACTGTTGTACTATTTATGTACAGTATGTGTAAATTGTATAAATATAAAAGTATACTTTCATTTTAGTTATTGTATGAGGTATTTTCATTTCAAAATAAAAGTTAATTGAAAGTTTGTGTAGAAACGCATTGTTATAGAAGGCTATAATGGTATTTAAGAACTTGAAATTTGTTTATATTGTGTCTAATTGTTAAACTTATTTGTTCATAATCTACTGTATATGTAAAAAAAAGCGGCGCGCCGTTGTCATTTGTTGGTTGTGTTTTGAGTATTTGTTTTATTTATTTCTTTACTTTTGTAGTTTTTCAAAAAAGGGTTTTTCTACAACGGGGACATTTTAATTTTGTGGAACAAACTTTTTTCTATATAATTTCTCTACTTTTGTATCTAATTTAATCAGAATTAGTGTATACGAGTTAATTTAAACAAATTTCTTTACTTTTGTAGTTTTTCAAAAAAAGGTTTTTCTACAACGGGGACATTTTTATTTTGTGAAACAAAGTTTTTTTCTATATAATTTCTCTACTTTTGTATGTAGCTTTTCAAAAAAGGTTTTTTTACAACGGGTCATTTTAATTTTGTGAAACAAAGTTTTTTCTATATAATCTATCTTTATATACTTTTGTATTCAATTTTATCAGAATTAGTATATAGGAGTAAATTTAAACAAATTTTTTGTGTCTATTTTGCCATTAGCTATGGTGAAGGTGTACGTAGAACGCTGCAAAAGCTCCCTCCGCCAGCTGGTGCTGTGCGACCGCAACAAACTGGTGAGAACGTACGTGCTGGACGAGGAAGGCTGGCGACGCAAAGCGTTTCAACTGGTGCTTTTGCTGCAGCTCCGATTTCAAGTTGGACTTCAGCGAGTCAGCAACAGATACTGAACTGCGCGCTAAAAATAACAATACGCAATCAACTGTCAATCCAACTGCGTACTACAAGCACCAGCTGTCTTCTACAATAAAGAACACTACTATATGCACCCTATTCAACGATTCACGTGCCTTACGCCGGTCGGCGGGGCAAAATTTGCATTGCACGCACTACATTCTAAGCATTGACCGGTCGGCGGCAGGGTTGTATATTTTTCCGAAAAAAACCTCGTCCTGTTTTTTTTCAGTTTTTTTTCCGGTTTTTTTCCGGTTTTTTTCCTAAATCGCGGAAAAAACTCCAGCCCAAGTTCTGAGTATCCTAGACTGCTTTTATGATTCCTAACGCTTTCTAGCGCCTTCTTCAGTCTTTTCAGACCAGAAATGCACGTGTTACGTAGATATAAGTCACGAAACAGGCATGAAACATGCCCTGACATGCTTCATCAATAAACTCTATATGCAAATTTTCTTACAGCAGTTTGCATTTTTGTTTTATCATGCCAAATTTGGTCTTTTCTGTTGTTTTTCTAACAGTTTTGAGTCAGTATGGCCTATTATACATCGCAAAAGTCCATTTTTGGTTAGAAAAATAACATAAATTAGCTATTTTAGCTTGAGTTTTTTTCCGCGATTTATGTTTTTTTTCCGACCCTTAGGAAAAAGACCGGTTTTTTTCCGGAAAAAAAACGGAAAAAACACCGAAAAAAAAACACACCTCACAACCCTGGTCGGCGGCGCCAGATTTGCATTGCATGCACTACATTCTAAGCACTGACCGGTCGGCGGCGGCAGATTTGCATTGCACACACTACATTCTAAGCACTGACCGGTCGGCGGCGGCAGATTTGCATTGCACACACTACATTCTAAGCACTGACCGGTCGGCGGCGGCAGATTTGCATTGCACACACTACATTCTAAGCACTGACCGGTCGGCGGCGGCAGATTTGCATTGCACACACTACAACATTCTAAACACTGACCGGTCTCCGCAGGCCGATTTGCATTGCATGCACTGCAGTCTAAGCACTGACCGGTCGGCGGCGGCAGATTTGCATTGCACACACTACATTCTAAGCACTGACCGGTCGGCGGCGGCAGATTTGCATTGCACACACTACATTCTAAGCACTGACCGGTCGGCGGCGGCAGATTTGCATTGCACACACTACATTCTAAGCACTGACCGGTCGGCGGCGGCAGATTTGCATTGCACACACTACATTCTAAGCACTGACCGGTCGGCGGCGGCAGATTTGCATTGCACACACTACATTCTAAGCACTGACCGGTCGGCGGCGGCAGATTTGCATTGCACACACTACAACATTCTAAACACTGACCGGTCTCCGCAGGCCGATTTGCATTGCATGCACTGCAGTCTAAGCACTGACCGGTCGCACTGACCGGTCTGCGGAGGCCGAATTGCATTGCAAGCACACCAATTTGTGCTAGTCTCCACCGCCAAAACACACCGCCCAAGCGCTGGAAACGGACGACCCCAAAGCCGGCAGGCCCACAGCCCGAATTTTCACATTTTGACTAACCCAGACCTCATTTTCCGGCCCCCATATGGCTCGAATCTTTGGTAGACCGGCCGTATTCAAGTTTTAGGAGAAGGTAAGGGAATCAATAATTCGGTAAAACCCCTCGGCCGGCCGTATTCCCAGTTTTAGGAGAAAATAAGAGAACCAAATTTTTGGTAGACCCCCTCGGCCGGCCGTATTCAAGTTTTAGGAGAAAATAAGAGAACCAAATTTTTGGTAGACCCCCTCGGCCGGCCGTATTCCCAGTTTTAGGAGAAAATAAGAGAACCAAATTTTTGGTAGACCCCCTCGGCCGGCCGTATTCCCAGTTTTAGGAGAAAATAAGAGAACCAAATTTTTGGTAGACCCCCTCGGCCGGCCGTATTCAAGTTTTAGGAGAAAATAAGAGAACCAAATTTTTGGCCGTGGACAGTGTCGGTTGTCACCTGACAATTATTGAGATTTAATAAATATTCAAACCTTTTAATTTAGTCTCCTTACCTTTATTCTAACAAGTTGAGACGCGTCGTTGGTGTCCGGAGCTGCCAAAAGCAAATCATTCTTGATGTTTTGTTCGTAGCCTGTGGTGGTCAAAAATTTTCGGGACGCTCAGTGGCGTTGAGGCACAGCTCGGCCAGTTGTTTGCTCCGGTCTCTGTCCATTTAGATAAACCTGTAACTTTTGCTGCTTATTTTAGAGTAAAAATAGCGCATATACATATGTATGAAACCAAACGTGTGATAGGATTTTTGGGGGTTACCCCCCTGGGTAAAAAGACCAAACCCCCTCACCCCTCCCCAGAAACAGTTTGCATTCTAAGCACTGACCTGTCGCCGGCGGCAGATTTGCATCGCTGCATGCACTACATTCTAAGCACTGACCGGTCTCTGGCGGCAGTAGGACCGGTCGGCGAAACTTCGAAAGAGCAAAAATTTCGCAACCGTTTCGAAAGAAAGCAATGCACTCAAATCGCAAAAACAAGACACGCCCAATGCATAGTCTAAATGACGTCATTTTCATGCTTATAACAAAAAAATCGACCAATCATCACATGTCGATTTGCGACCGACCAATCACTAACGGCCACGATGTAGCAGACAGAAATTTAAACTCCTCCTCTCCTAATCAGCGGCCGTCGACTAACGCAATAACAAAATAGTCAACCTATAACAAAACAATCGACCCAATCACCACACACCGAACAACCGCCCCCACTTTCGCCACCAATTATCAGCAACCGAGTCACGCTCTGCCAAGAGGAGGAGCCTAACAACAAAACTAAGGACCAATTTCCGACCTCATTTCAAGCTCGATCGTTATCAATTTATAACACAATACACACACAAACAGGCTACAACGCTTGTCGGAGCCAGATTTTTGAAAATCTTCATCATTCGCAGTCGTTTTTCAAAATGCCTCGTCGTAATCCAGCCCATTTTTTTGCAGGAACATATATGTAGCGCACCGCGCTCCACCCACACCACATTAAGGAACATCTGATTCTGAAACAGTTTTTATGACAACGGGGTTACGCGCGGTCGCGCTTACACAATTAGTGATTTCTGAGCCAGTTTGTTAGTACTGGAGCCGCTACTAGTACTTGTATTGTTGGGTCGGGGCGGTGAGGCGTGTTGACCTTTCTACTTAGGGGGTAACCCCTCCCAGACCCTAGTGCATGCAGTACATATATGATAAAAATGCTGTAATCAATCACCTCAAAGCTTCACCGAAATAATACCCAAGTGACTTAAATTGAAACTGTATTAAACTGATACCGTATCAATTAAGAAATAACTTAACTCTCTGAGGTGCCAGGCTACTGGCTGTGATAGGTCAAGTACCTCGAAGTCCTTCCGTCCTCCAACGACAGATCCGATCACTTCGAGTCCGTTTATGACCACCGGAATTATGGGCAACTCCAGACAGCCCGGCGGCAAGGCCACACACACCAGGCGACCGCCTCTCTTGAGCGAATCGACGGCTTGGTTGAATGCTTCGGCTGCCACGGCCGTCAGAATCGCTGCCTCCACTCCTCCCACTTTGGACTGAATGAACGCTCCCATTTCTTTGAGGGGACCGTCGTAGACCAGGTCAGCCCCACACTCCTTAGCTAACTGAGCCGACCGTGTTACCGCCACCACTTTCATTCCCATGGCTTTCGCGTACTGCACAGCCAGGTGACCCAGACCGCCCACCCCCACCACTGACACCCACTCGTTCGGACGCACGCGCGACACCTACGATACGTAACTTGAGACTAGTTAAGTACGCTTTAGAGGTGCTTACCTTCAGTGCCTTGTATGTGGTCACGCCAGCACATGAAATAGGGGCTGCTATAATCGGATCCAACGTTTCCGGCATTTTGACAGCGTAGCGAGCATCTTGCAATGCGAAATGTGCAAAAGTACCGTTTACGCTGAAGCCCGAATTCAGCTGAGCCTACAATAGGGCACTGTTTTGATATAATTGAAAGAATTAAGAGCCATATTTTTTAAGAACCGGGCAGGTCCCCTGTATGGGCGGAACATGAAATTTTCTGACCTATACTTTTTATGAGATAAATCAATAGGTCTTTAGTAGAAAACACCACCACTGCCGTGTTTTTGCTCTCCGATACCGCTTAGGGTATTTATGGAAATTGCGTCATTTTCGATCGAAACTTTGATTGACTTTATGCCACTCAGGTGTTATGTTGTCGTAGATTGATTTCGCGTATATGGCTGACTGGATAGCCTATCACATTCTACATCCAACGCTCTACTGCGGGTCGCTCTAGCTTCAGGGACGCCAGAACTGCGAATGATTCTAAAAGATACCGTAAAACATGAATAACTCCAAAACGTGGCCGATGCCAAAAAAAGTGAAGACACCTACGTGTAGAGGACGACATGTTCTATCTACCCTAAAAGTGTGGCCGAAATATGCGGGGGACGTCAACAAAATATTTTTCACCTTTTAAATAACCCCTAAAATCAACGGTATTCATGCTGGCCTGAATCGATGAGCCCCAAACTTTGTGGGTGCAATGGTGATAGTAAGACTAATTTATGCTGAAGATATGACCGGGATCGGCAATTGCACACTGGAGAACCAGTTGAAAATGTCCAAAATCACGTTTTTGGCCATAAATACCGCAAGCGGTATCGCAGAGCAAAAATACCGCAGTGGTGGTCTTTTCTACGAAAGACTTATTGACTCAACACATAAAAAGTATAGGTCAGAAAATTCCATGTTCCGCCGCCTGCCTGGGTCGTATAAAAAATGGCTCTTAACAGCAATCACTCTAAGCTGCAAAAAACAAAAAGAACTTTTGTCGCAATAAAATTCTACATGACGAATGTGTTGGTTTTTTGCAAAACAGACTATGTACGTATATCACCAATTTCGACAATGACCGGTCGAAAAATCTTTGTGTAGTAGAGGTGGTCAGTCAGACATACCAAACACAAACTTTCGCGAGCTGTCAGACAGTACTGGCAGTGAAGACAGGAGTTGTGTAGCCATGCCACACCTATTACGTCGCCGATTTTTACGTGTTCCACG
Source organism: Sabatieria punctata (assembly GCA_030248155.1). Classification (NCBI taxonomy): domain Eukaryota; kingdom Metazoa; phylum Nematoda; class Chromadorea; order Araeolaimida; family Comesomatidae; genus Sabatieria; species Sabatieria punctata. The sequence continues at coordinate 19,206 of JASANB010004990.1, read as the reverse complement.
TTGCTGCCCAGTTGAACCACTCTGCCCACTCCTTCGTGTCCCAATATCAAAGGAATTACTCCCTTCAGACCGCCATCTTGAACGTGCACGTCCGTGTGACACACACCGGTCGCCAGGATTTGAACCAGAACGTCGTTTGGTTTCGGTACTGGGACTGGTACGTCTTTGAGCTCGAGTGGTTTTCCCCATTCTGTCAGTACAGCTGCCTTCATAGTAGGAGTTGCCATAGTCGGTCAGACCTGATCGAACTGAAGTTTAGAGTTTTGAGTAACTTGGCTGAAAACAACAGGCCACTCTAATGAAAAATTGTGCTCCAGCACTTGTTGGAATGCGCCTGGGTTCAAGCGAACTAAAAACAACAGCTGTTGAACCGATCAAAGATAATTAATTTTTTCTGAATAGGCTTTTATACGTACCGAACTTTACTAATATCAGTCACAAATTCTATAAGAGCCAAATTTCAAATGCGTCGGCTGGCCGCTTTGCTTTCTGGGTACCTAAACTGAAATTCTCCAATTTTTTCCTTCAGATCCAGGCCAGCGTTTTGTGCAGTCTCCATTTTCCGCCTTGCATCCGTCACTACTGGAGAACCGAAATCAAATTCTTCGGCTCCCATCTTGCCTTTCAGTTCTTCCACCTTTTTTATGGCCGCTTTTCTCTCCTTCTGAACTATTCCTTCAGCACGGTCCACTCGCAATTTAGCGCGTCCCGCTGCAGTCGGTTTGTACTTGACAGTCTCCAGCATTCTTCCGAGTGAGCCCTTCTTCTTAGGTCGACGCCACGCTCCTCGATAGGTGGTCTGGCGCCACTCGTCCGGCACTTTTAACAGAGTTTCAATTTGCGGACGCACACCTGCCTCTGTTATGCCTTCAACGGACGGTGCAGCCAAATCTGCTCGACGGACAGCTCCTTCGAGTGAAGACAGATCTTCGGAGTGCAAAATGGAACGACTGACGTCTTCGGCAAGATTGTCGGGACTGCGTGATCCCAACTTGTAGAACAAGTTCTCACCGATATGTGGCTTCGGTACTTTCGTCCCAAATAGAAAGCGTTTCCTTCGCTTCCTCGTGCACACGGTGCCGCAACAGTTGGAATTGAAGTGAACTTGTGTTGTGCATTGCTGAGCACTACCGATCGGTACTGCAAACGGTGGGGCAGACGTACTGTACGTACTGCAAACATTTGTGTAAACAAAATGCACTTACTAGACAGGCACTTGAGTCGACACTGGTCTTGACAGCTTCGGTGACAGTTGCTGCATGCTATCTTGCATTGTGTCGCTTGAGATTGGCAGTTTCCCAATCTGTTCAACGGCAAACACGACAGTAACAGGAAAAAATAATGCAACGGCATAACAACTAATAACTTATTGCAAATCACTGTTCGAACAGTGACCGGGTGTTTTGTAGAGAAACATCTTCCTACGTACTGTACTACGTGTTTCGCGCGTACGTAAAAAGCATAGCTATGTTAATGCATTATTTACTTACTTTTACAGACTAAAGCCTAAGCAAGTTTCTTAAGAACGTTCACTTTTACTGAAAGAGCCTCTTTCTGTCGCCGACTGCCTCCTCTCTTCGGCCATCTGGTTGGTTAAACAAACAAAACTGCTTGTGTGTTTGTTAGCTGATCAAATTACTTTGTACAGCTGAATTTTCTAACCTACAAGTCTGAATAATACAGTATAGATCAAAAAAAATGTCCCATTGCTTTTTCGGCCTTCACTCAAACGTTTCGTTCTCAGTCACTTCTTTACCGATTTGGCTCAAATTTTCAGCAAAAATTAACAACATGGTTGGCTAAATATTCTGCAAGTTTAGTGCCAAAATTCCGACTCATACTGGTTTTATGACCCGAAAACTATGAATGAGGGTGGTCCACGAAAATTTATTTTTTTTCGGTAATACAAGGAGTACAGGCCTAAAACTTGCAGGAATGATTGGTGTTGCTATTGGGCATAACATACTAAGCGGGCAGCTCTGTAGCTCAAAGGGCACTAAAATGGGGGAATTTCAAAAACATGACGAAATATGACTTTTCTTCGTAAAACCGGCAAAATGACGATTCTAAAGATTTTCAATTTTCAAAAAACGCTGCAGGGATCGTTACTATGGTGTGGAACAGAGCTTAAATATCAGGTTCATTTATTTGTCGAACTTCCTGCTACAATCTATGTTGATTAACAACAGATTCAGTGCTTTGATTCTAGAAGGTGCAGATTTCTTAACTATGGGATTTTCACTCATGTTTTTGAAATTCCCCCATTTTAGTGCCCTTTGAGCTACAGGGCTGCCCGCTTAGTATGTTATGCCCAATAGCAACACCAATCATTCCTGCAAGTTTTAGGCCTGTACTCCTTGCATTACCGAAAAATAATAAATTTGCGTGGACCACCCTCATTCCTAGTTTTCGGGTCATAAAACCAGTATGAGTCGGAATTTTGGCACTAAACTTGCAGAATATTTAGCCAACCATGTTGTTAATTTTTGCTGAAAATTTGAGCCAAATCGGTAAAGAAGTGACTGAGAACGAAACGTTTGAGTGAAGGCCGAAAAAGCGATGGGACATTCTTTTTGATCTATACTGTATATACTTTACTGATTGGGTTTAGTACATAGGTCAGTAGAAATAACTCTGGCAGTAATCATACAGTTAAAGCAATTAAATTTGCATAATTTAACGCTACCCCATAACATCGACAGAATTTCACCAGTTGATCGCAAAATCTTCAGCATCCTTGACCGCCGCTTTACTGCTGGAAAAGCGGTGTTTGAATTCCTTAAATTCGTGAATGAATCTCTCATGTGCCGTCTTACCATCCAGTATCGCCAAACGAACTTTCTTCTTCAGAGGTTCGAGTCGTTTCAAAGCGGCGAGCTTCTTTTCGACCGGCGTCATTTTCTCTACTGCATCCCATTTCTCCGTCAACTTATCTGCTAAAATGATTGCCTGCTTCTTTTTCATATTGGCCATTTGTTCGTATCTGTCCACTCTCAACTTAGCACGGCCTTTAGGGGTGAATCTAAACTTGAGCGCATCCCACAATCTGCCCAAAAGTCCCTTCGGTCCGTCTCGCCACTGTCCGGAGTAGGTTTCATACCGCCACCTTCTTGGCACCTGATGATTGGCTCTAGAACCAAACTCAATTTTTCTGCTTGTCTGTGCGGATTCGTCGATCATGGGTTCCGGAGGTCGGTGGGCCCAAACACCGGAGATTCTCTGATCTACGACTGATGCGGACGGTTGGTCGGCCTGCAAACTCTTATCCGCTGCTGGCATATAGGGCAGTCCCACTTTTTCCATTCGATGGCGCGACACCTCTTCGTCACTTAGCTCAGGTGATGATTTAGACGGCGACAAGAGGGCGGAAGGATCGGTCCGACTATCACTTCCAAAAGAAGGAGAAGAAGAATGTAGATTTTCATCAGGCACATCTTCGCCAAGCATCCATGCTTCAGGGGGATCTGGAAATGGAAGCTCTTCACTTGTACTAGGCGCGTGTTCTGGAGGTGGCGGTGGCAGTGGCAGTTCATCACTTGTACTAGGCGCGTGTTCTGGAGGTGGCGGTGGCAGTGGCAGTTCATCACTTGTACTAGGCGCGTGTTCTGGAGGTGGCGGTGGCAGTGGCAGTTCATCACTTGTACTAGGCGCGTGTTCTGGAGGTGGCGGTGGCAGTGGCAGTTCATCACTTGTACTAAGCGCGTGTTCTGGAGGTGGCGGTGGCAGTGGCAGTTCATCACTTGTACTAGGCGCGTGTTCTGGAGGTGGCGGTGGCGGTGGCAGTGGCAGTTCATCACTTGCACTGACTTCTGGTCGGCGAAAAGTGGAAAACGAAGGCCTGCCACTTATGTCGCCGTCACTGTATGTGCCTGGATGGAACTCAGCGTAATGACTGGTACTGGGCGCACCGGCAATATCCTGAAGGCCTGAACTAACCGAACTTGACACTTGTTTCCCTCCCGCTGCTGCTGCTGCTGTACGGTCGGCTGCTACTGCTGCTGCCTCCCGACCTACTGCTGCTGCTGCTTCACGGGCTGCTGCAGTTTCTCTTTGGAGCCCGATTTCTTGGAAAGCCTTTTGAGCTGCAGCAGCAACAGTACTAGCGTCCGTTTTCTTGCCAAAAGGCCACCACCACCGCCTCCGCTTGACCCGTTGCCTGGTGCAGACAGAACCACAGCACTGCTCTTCTGGGTACTGTATTTTGCACAGCTCAACACCAGTGGAGAGACACTTTGCGCGACAGAGAGCATTGCAAGTGAGAGGACAGTTTCCGCAGAACTCATTGCACTGCTTTTGACTAGTTGTGTTAGCCGCCCACACACCTACTAATATCATAGAGACACATAACACAACAATTCTTGACGGACACATCCCTGAAAACACAGTAAGACACAATGATCTGCACTGATAGAGTACGCGCACTATATACAGTACGTGTCAACAGCATATCTGCTGAAATGTTCACTGCAAAATAATGCAAGTTTAACCCAGAAAACCGGTGACAGAGTCAAAAAAGTGGGACAACTACTTTACGTACCTAATCAGCAATATCTGCGAATCTAAAATCGCCTTTCATAGAGCACAGAATACTGCGCATAGCAAGGTTTATTGATGGATTGGCTGGCAATCTCTGTTTACAGTAGTTGGGGAGGTTAGTACCAGTAATTTGTGCTGAAGTTGACCGTTTCTACCTCTCTCTGTGCTTTCCAATTCTCCTTAGGCCCCATCCGCAGGCAACTCTATCTCTTGCAACCATTCTGCCGGTGGTGGTGGTAGATTTTCAATTGGTTCTAACTGCACTTCATCGGCTTCGACACTGAAAACACTGGGTGGCCGCTGATCACTTGCACTAAGCTCTTCCGGTCCCGGATGCAACCATTCTGCCGGTGGTGGAGGTAGGTTTTCGATTGGTTCCAACGGCCCGTTATTGGCTTCGACACTGGCAAGACTGGGTGGCTGTCGGTCAGTCGCACTAAGCGCTTCTGGCTCGGGAATGATCGAAAAGGAAGAGCCGCGGCTGGTGTCTGCGTCACCAAGTGCGCTTGCACGGGACTGCGCTGCTGAACCTCGGAACGGGTATTCGGAGCCAGACCCGAGGCTTGACAAATCGTCCATTGGTACATCCGGCACCGCAACAGGTGCAGCTTTGTTGACTGTACGAATGGAGGTCCTGCCAGTCGACGTACCGGCAATATCTTGAATCGCACTTGAAACCTGTTCGCCGGTGTTACCGCCCGCTGCTGCTGCAGCCCCTGACAACCATTCTGCTTCTTGTTCAACCCTGCTAGGAGACTGTCTCAGTGTCTCATCGAAAATCTTTTGCGCAGCACTAACCTTCTTCTTGCCAAAAGGCCACCACCAACGCCGCGGCAATCGTTTGACCCGTTGCTTGGTGCAGACAGAGCCGCAGCAATGCTCCTCTGGGTACTGTATTGGGCACAGTTCAACACCAGCGGAGAGACAGTTTTCGCGACAGAGAGCATTGCAACCGAGAGGACAGCTTACACAGAACTCATTACACAGCTTTTGATTGGTTTTGTTCGCGGCCAACACTCCTAATGTCACTGAGACACACAATACAAGAATTCCGTATGAACACATCTTTGACAACAAAGAAAAACAAAATGATACAATGGCACGACACTCGCGCTACTTTACAAGCACGTACAAAACGTGTGGACACACGGTACATCCAGAGTGACAACGTCTGTCTAACAATTTTTGGAAGTTCTGTCGTTACGTACTGTACGTGCATATATGTAACGATTACGGTTTCACCAATTTATGTATGCACTATAAGTACCGTACAGCATATTAACTCAATGAAAACTGTAGTCTAAAACGCAAAAAAACAGACTGATGATCTAGGCTTTTCGAATGGATGCAGACTGTCCGAGTAAACGACAAACTGTCCATTGTCAGGGATTAAACGCCATGTCGGTTCGGTCAAAATACGTACTTTCAAACAATAACTTCAATCAATTCGGTATTCTAACAACCTTCTCCCAAACTTTTTGTGGTGAATGTTTGACCATCAACAGAAACGGCCAGAATGAAAAATTACATACTTGCCAGAAGAATCGGAAGCGGGGTGGAGGAAAAAATGGTTTTGGTGGTCTGGCCGGCCTACGTCGCCGAGCGCAAACCAATAATTAAATGTATGCGATGTACAGCGTATGCGGGGCCAAGTACGTTAGCGATACCGTTCATGAGACTACATACAGCTTACAATACATACAAGAGAACAAAGAGTAATTTATTGAAACATTGATTTAGAATCTCAGTTTACGGGCAAGTTAGTATCAGAAACTAGCGCAGCAGTTGGTCTTCTACTTCTTCGGCTTGATGTGTTGTGCGGCTGCTTTATAGGCGTTTTCTCTGAGGCGCGCGAGACTACCCTTTTTGGTGAATTTTGACTTGAACCTTGACCACCAGCGACTGACAGCTCCCTTCTGCAGATGTCTCTCGATCTCCAGATCCAAAGCCGACTTCGGTCGCACACGACTGCCCGCCGCAGCCTTTTCCGCCTCTCCCAGCCACTCTGCGGGCGGTGGGGGTAGGTTTTCGATTGGTGTTAGGTCAGCTACCTGCACCGGTCTCAACGCTCCTCGCTCAAAGGCACTCGGAGCGTGCGCCACTTGTTCTCCGGCTCTCGACAGCACTCGTGCCTCGCTTGCAGCCGCCTCAGGGAGTGCACGGTCTAAAATCCCAGCGATTGCGCCAGTGGGGTGCTCGGGAAAGACAACTCGCTTGACCACCGGCTTTGTGCAGTCGACACCACAGCACTTGTCTTCAGCATACTGTACCTCGCAGAACTGAACACCGCTAGAGAGACACTTGGCTTGACACCGGTCTCTGCATGCCAGCTGGCAGCTCTGACACGTCTCTTTGCATTGCTCTGCCACGCTCTGCTCCACAGCATCCACGCACACCACAAGCAACACAAAACACAGCAGACGCATCGTAGCAAACACAGATACACAATACACACTGGTGATAGCGACCGTACAGAAATACCCAATCACGCAAATGTAAAAAATGGAAGCTGTTTATTGATCAACAGTAACAAGGAACAACAACAAAAAAGAAAGCCTAAAACGCTGTGTCTGTATCACAACACAACTGATGAGAATTGATTTGCTCATCTGAGTATACGTCTTTTGCTCAGCCAAACTAATGCTATGGAAGCCGACAAAGACCAGACCAATTGCGGACCCGAAAATACGACCGAAAAGCGACGCAACGCAGCCAAACAATCGCCTGCTACAGATTTTGGTTGTGGCACGTTCTGAAACCAGATCAAAAGCTTTGCAGAAGTGAGACGCTTGACCAAAAATGAACTACCTCATCAATTATATAACCGTTCTCGGTTAGAAAGTTCTTAACTGCAGTATTGTCAAGCGAAATTGGTGGCATGTACTCTTGATTCAACTCCCGCCACCACCAGTTTGTAGCACTGAAATTAGTTGACTTGTCGCTCTGCTCAAGAACTAAAGCGTTGGACAGACTTAGACTCGACCAAGGTGAAGTGGTACAAGTAGAGCTTAGCTCGGATGAATTTCGGAGGTTTGCTTCTGAACGGGTTTCGATCCATTAAATCCAAGACTGAAAAGAAAACAGCTAATTAGCGATTGACACACTTCCAACTAAACCTTCTTTCTGGTTGTTGAGCAGTTTGTAGACCAACGAGATAAACCAAGCATTATGCTGATAACTGCCTAAAGCCGCGAACCACATTTGCCAATCGAGTCGCGGTTGATGAGGCACTGAAAAAACACAAATTTCTCTGTATATATAGATTTATAATTTCTCTTATATAGATAAGAAATTAGCCCACCAACAAAGGGCGGTCGACGATTGAGCGAGCCAACTTTGTACAAAAATTCGTATTCTTTCCATGGTCCTTCAATCTTGTCCGCTCCTTCTAAGACAACCTCAGGTCGACCTCCAACGCCGGTCATTCTAAGGCAAGACAATGCAGAATTAATTTTACGGACCTCGGACTAACGTACGATCGAAAGAGGCCGTAGCTGTGTGTCAGTTGGAATTTGTCCGACGCTTTGTGCCAATTATGCAGTTCAGGCCAGATCATGCCGTGCGCTGCATTATCAAGCCACGAAAATGGTACCTAAAACTAATACGTACATACCTAACTTTATGACCTAAACTGGGGACGGTAACATCGACACCTCAGGTAACTGGTAAACCGTTTTCTCAACGCGAATAGAACGTACCATGCTAACGGCGAACATAACGGTACAGACCACGCAAATCACAGCACATTGCACAACTGCCCAACACTTAGCAAAGACAGATTTGAAATCGGTGACACATCTAAAATACTCCATTAGATCTGCTTACACAAGCCAGAGTCTGTACTACTGTAATAGCAGTACAGTGTGTAAGTCTTACCTCACAAACGCACAAACTACTTCAGCTACAAAGATTAGAGTGCCCAATATCATCAGCCACGGAACGCACCAGGCAAGAGTTCGGTAGAACTGGTCTTTCGTGAACACTAGAAACGATATTGTGAGAAAATACGAAAATTAAAGTAAAATCAAACTTGTATCGGACAGAATCTGAAGTCCGTTCACTCGTAGACCGAACAGATGAACCCACCAATAGCCGACCGATCCGTAAAAACAGCCAATAAACGCCGCCTTTCCCAGTGCATAGAAACGACCAAGTTTCGCTCGAACCATTTCAGTGGCTGAAACCAACACCCGCATTCTCTCAACTCAACCAAGTCTATAAAAGAAAGACTGACTGAAATTCGAGTTATCAGCGCTCAGCAGCAGTGGAATGCATACGAAAGCATAGAGCAGATTGAAAAAGTTGTAGTTGCCGGTAAGCACAATAAGAAACATTAGGAAAATCTGAAACCATTCCGAATGCAATGCATGATAAGGAACATACATGAGCGCAGGGGGGCTGGTGGCTGGTCCAAAAAAATTGATGACTTTTTAAAAAAATCGGAAATTAGAGATTTCGTGAGTTCTTTCGGGAAATCTCCCTGACCAACTCATACCTGCTCCATTTTTTCCGGCACATGCATATGCAAAGGAAGCAGTAAAAGGAGCAAACCTGAGTCCAAAAGCTGACCACACGTATGTGCTTAACAGGAACGAGGAAAAAGGGAGGAATAAGGATTTCAATCACGTAAGTGGCCGACACCGACAGTTTCTTTAGCCAGTCGGGCGACTGGTGAGCGAACCAGGCAAGCGGAGTTGGAATGCACTGACTTTCGAAATGGTAGTGCAGAGCTGCAACAAAACAATAGAAACAGGTGCAGAGAAGAGGTGGACGCACCTGTTAGCCCCCACCAAGTAGGGCATTCGCTGGTCAACTTGACAATTCCCGACGCAAACATCAGACGGAAGACGAGCCACTTGACCAAAAACAACGTGACATTGTCCTGAGGCAGCCATTTGAACTGGCCAAAGCGAAGCAGTTGAAAAGGTGCAGCCAAGGCAGTCAAAAAGCCAGATTCTATTAGCAACGTGTCCCATTGAAACCAAAGAAAGGTTTGACCCACCTAAACACATTATCGAACGCATACAAACATGCCTAAAAAGTACTCGCATGCCTAGTTGCACTTAGACGTGCGTTAAGGCGTTGCGGGTGGCCCTGACACCACCTGGGTCGGTTTTTGTGAGAGGAGTGCCTAAGCATTCTGTGGTCCCGGGACCGGCCTTACGCACAGACTCCCTTTAGCTTCCCACCCGACGGTGGTGCCCATTTATCTACTCGCTGTCACCAGCTTTCGGTGGCCTGGGTTGGGCTTTGCTAAGTCTAATTCCAGTCAAACCGGTTTCGAACCCACTGCAACCGCTAGAGATGCAGGGAACCAATCAGAAATTTCTCGACATAATGAATGGTACCGGTTCAACTTTTAGCATGACCGCAAGATAGGTAGAAAAAGAGTCAGCAACTCACTTGGAAGCAGGAGAAGTAGAGATACCAAAGTGTCAGATAGATGATGCAGTCTCTCAGACCCGCAAACAGGACGGTAAGACTGGCCAATCCAATTCCAAAACAGCACGCCAGTTCGAGCGCTTGCGACGCCGACACCCCAAACCAGCGCACCAACAAATGCAAAAGCGTCGGCCGCGGTCCGGTCAACGAACAGTCCACAATATTGTCGGAGTGGCAATGGAGAACCGACCGCACCGGCATCAAACCATTATCACCATACAGACCTGGAGAAGCTCAGGAAACAATTATGTCAAGCTTAAGTCAGACATGTTACCGGGAATCTGAGCGTAGAGCGAGGCGAAAGCCCAAATATAGATCCATGACATTGAGAGGAGAAACAAACTTTGAACCCGACGAACCTCCATTGTTGGTCCCAGCTTAGACTAGCCACTATACTTTTAGACATACAGTCAAGCACTTGTGGGCGTTCGACCTCACCGGCAAGCGCCAAACACAGACCCAACGATTTTTGCAAACTCTGCGTCTGTGGCGTAGTGGTGAGCAATGTTGCCTCTCATGCGGCCAGCGTAAGACACACTGCTATTTGTGGTGTACACGTGCATTGTAATAAAGCTTTTTTTAACTCAGATACAAAAACAAGCCATATTCCGGTTGTATCTTGTGCAAACAGCAACCTTTTACATTTTACTTAGTATCGGTAAAATAAGCCGCTAGACCTTGTCTCCATGCTAAATGAGACACCAAAAAGTACCGGTAGAGGATAGAAACCTCAGCATTAAAAGACAGGACGGTCGACTTTATCGGTATTGAACAGTAAAACGTGTATATTTAGGCACATCAGATACCAGCCCACGCGAGAAAACACAAAAAACAGAAACAAAGTCTTAACAAAACTCAAGCACTACTACGCGACTAACACGGACGACACACAAACACACGACAAGAAGAAATGATAATAATAATTTGGATTAATTAACCCGAAGAAGAGTCAAGCAGAGATAATAACGACTAAACAACAACTCATCTTGATCCGCAGAGCGAAAAAGACGCTAAAAAATAGGCAAAACAATAACCTAACCACAAACTGTCTGCCAAGCGATCAGTCGTACTCTTCACTCATCATCAAAAGCACAAGCGAAGTCCATCCAGTAAACGGGTGGCTTCCTTCTCCCCTTCCCGTTTCGTCGCTGTAATGCTCCCACAGATAGCCGGTCCTCTTAAATTCGCGAGCCACATTGCCCACCACAATTCCACGCAACTCTCCGTAAACCTTATAGGCAAGTTCTCTATGCGGCCCCTCCAGAGATGCGTAGTGGCGCAGTGCCGACAAGGCCAGATAGTTCATGTTGATCCATACCGAGCCGCGCCAATAGGGAGGGTCGTGCTCGGTGTTGCGCTCGTTGTAGAGCGCCGACGTTTTGGCCAGCGAGCGCAGACCGTAGGGCGACCAGAGCAGGTCCGGGTCGGTCAGTTGCTCCAGCAGTTTGCCCAGTTTGGCAGAGTTGGCAGGCATCAGACGCAGGAACAGCGGAAACAAACTCACGTAGCCGAATGTATCAGAGACCAGACGTAGTTTTGGCTCGCGCAACACCTGTCTCACCATGTCCGGGTTGGGAGGGGGTCGAGGCGCGCCGTCGGGACCGACGCGCGGCTGTGGTTTCACCAGTTTAACGTGACGCGTGTGTAGTCCGTAGTCGCAGTAACGACTGGTCTTGTCGCTCCAGAACGTGGTGTCCATGTGTTTGTGGCTGTTTAGTAGAAAGGCCGTTTCCTAAAACCTTGGCACTTTGTTTACTACAACCCCTGACGCCAGCTATCGCGCGAGAAGTGTAAACACATTAAAACAACTTAATACGACGGCGCGCCTATTAAGCCTGCTTGTAAGGAGTGCGCTGAACTGAGGTTGGTTTGGCTTTCACGAGATCTACCAAATCTACCATATAATGTACACAGACGCTTATACCCCTCTTTCTTGCCACAAGTTCCTGCATAGTGCGAACGAGACCGGATAAACCCAATACCGTGACAAGCTCAATACCCAAAACTTGCACAGCCGAATAAAAAATCGTATTAGAGTCAGGCACTTAACGTCGTTTATGGTACCGGTACCTAGGTTAGTGGCACCATATGGTGGTACGTACTGTCACCATGGTACCCCTACCTTCACATTGGTACCGGTACCATATATGATACCACTCTGTTCAGATTTCGTACCATGGTAGTGTTACCACATAGGTACCATATATGGTGACGGTACGGTACTATATTTGATGTCGATACCATAAACTGCGTTAAGTGGCTGATTGTATTACAGTAAACATTCAGTATCACTAGAAATGGCAGAAATGAGACTTTTTACATTTAAAGGAAGACAGAAAGCTAAGCTAATCACTGGTAACTAAAAGAAATCACCACCTAAATTCTGCTAACTTTTAGCGCAAAAAAGCCTTCCCTTAATTCCGCAAAAAAGGCTTAATTTACAATGGACCGAATTTTAAAGAATCTTATGGTGGCAATCAGTATTAGGTATAGAGCAAACACCGCTATCTCCAATACCAGTTCGCACTCTAGAAATCGGAATATCCCATTTCCCAACAGATCCCTCTATTTTTCGATCCATAAACTTTGACAAAAGAATTTAAATAATTTATTAAAGGAGTGAATTTAATTTTTTCTAAATTTCCCGAAACGGAGAAATTTCAATATTTCTTCTAAAGCAATTCAACTTCCAATTCTTTCTCATACTATAAAGCAGACACGATCATATTAACCAAACATGTATCAGGGGTGCCCCAACAGATTTAGACCAAACCACGATCGGGATACCGCCTCCCGTTTTTTCGATCCCTTCGATTTTTCTGGGAAGTAATTTTTTCAGCAAATTTTTGCGACTTATTTGAATTTCAGGCACTAAAATCGCTTGTAAAACAGCACTTTTAGCTGTATTTGAGCCCTCATTAACGATTTGTAACCAAACCCTCTCTCCTAGAATTTGGGCTCAGACCCCCGGCCGGCGCCAGAACCCCAACTCCCTCCACCCTTCGGCGGATGACCTGTTACATTACATGTATGAAATTAACAATTCAAGTTTTCATCTGTACGTATTGTATGTATAGTTTACAGAAATAGTAAGTAAGTTAGGAGTACCTGAAACTGTGTTTGGTGCAGAGCGTCGCCGTTCAAGTCAGCCAACCGACTCATAACGTTGGAGGCGACTGCCATCCAGCAAAATAAGTCCAAATGGTACTCGTCTTTGGTGGGGTGCGAAGCTCTGGGATAGTCGTCCAGACCGGAGGGCAGTGTCTTGGGGTTCAGCTCCAGAGTGGTGCTGTCGTTGCGTCCGCGCCACCGGTAAGTGCCAGGAAGGGAACCACTCTGAGTGGAGTTGAGCCAGTGGTACCAGAGTTTGAGACGCGGGTAAATCTTGCTCAGATAGTCTTTGTGCGACTGTGCGAACGAGTTGTCGTTCATAAAGCGACTGAGCAGAAAGAAAAACATGGGAGGGTTGGCGACGTCGTTGCGCTGCACCACGAAGTCAACCGGCACTTTGTGCTCGGCCTCGGCGCCCAGAATCATTTCCCTGGGGATCCAGCCTTCCACGTTCATCAGATCTAGCCAGGAGCCGAGCATTTGGAGAGAGAGCTCGGGATCGAAACGGTGCAGCAGTAAATGGTGGAACCCTTCGTCCCAGAGAAAACCGCGCGGAAAGAACGGTCGAGATGGCACGCTGGTGAAGAGTGAGTGAGGACCGTAAGTGACTGGCTGAAACCACTCTCTTCTTAACCCTTTCAAAATCAACTCTAAGCTTTTTGTACTGTCGAAACAGAATGTCTTACTTAGATTGCGAAGGGCGCTGCTGAACTGAACAGCAACACATACAGGTTGGAATTTACTTACAGCTTTAGTTTCAGCTCATAGGTCATTTAGCTTTTGGTCTCGTTTGAAAGAGCGCGCAATGGCCGATCGACTGGTTGGTCGCCAGGGTCAAGAACAAACCACAGAGTCGGGCACTACTGGAGGCACCGAACTTTTTGAAAAACTTATTAGCATACACTATCCGTTCCGAATTTAAGGCAAAATCCATAAAAAAATTAAAAAACTGAAAAAAACGGGAAAATCGCAGGGTGCTGAACTGGCTCATTTTAAACGCTTACAGTACCCGACTTTGTGATCTGTTCTTGACCGGCGACCAACCAATCGATCGGCCATTGCGCACTCTTTCAAATGAGATCGAAAGCTAAAAGATATCTAAATTCCCGTTTTCTTCGAACAACTTGTACACGTAAAGAACTAAAAACTAAGAAAGAAAAGAGGCGAGCAGAACTGTTGCGCACTTAAACTTAGAAAATCGTTGTGGTCGGTATTTGCTCTTCCAAATAGACTAGGACGATTTTGGAAGGTTAAAGCTGCACATAGAGTGCTGCAGAAAAGTTTCACTTTTTTACTTTTGGAAAACTTTTTTTGACACCCTGTACGTTAGTGGAAATAGTGATCACTCTTTACCTGTGAGTTGTACTTGGAGATGACTTTGCTGGATCCGTAGAAATATCCGATGCTGCCGAGCATGTTACTGAGCGCATACTTGCCCATCTGTTGGAAAAACTCTGGATAATTCTGAAACGCAAGCGTCGTAGTGGATTGTATGTCTGGACTGAGTCAAGCTTTAAATTAAAGTTCACTAAATTCAGGGGCGAAGGTCAGCCATTAAAAAAATCAGAAACTTGGTTAAAAATGCAGTAACGGTGCATTCATACACGTGCAGAATTTTGTCGCCGCCTACGCTTTTTCTACAATTACGAAATCGCAAACACTACACAGCAATTTCTTCCGCTGGCGACAGAAATCTACAAAAAGTAGCTCAATTATTTCAGCCACTTTTCTTCCACTTTTTATAGGCCGTTGGATATAGAGTGATAGGCATTCCTAAATCATAGTTTTAGTGCTGTAAAGCTAAAGAATACTGCATTTAACAGGATTACCTACCTCTAACGCTGGAGTTTGTTGGTTTGCAGCGTGCCTACAACTCATCTACACGCTGCCACTAAGAACCAACTGGACTGCCACAAAATCTTTTCGGAACGAGTTAGTGTTGTTAGGCATATTTTTTCAAAAAAAAAGCTTTTTTGAAGGCTCATTTCGAAAAATTTTTATTTTATTGTACGGAAATTTAGTGGGGGAATCGCCGAATTTTACCTCAGACATACTTTAGCAGTGCAGTTCTATCAATTTCATGCTTATTCTAAGCCTAAAGATCAAAAAAGCTTTTTGGGCCTTCAAAACTATTTTCTACAACTGTAGAACGAGTATGAATGAGTGGACTTTACAATAAAGAATCAAGGTCAGCATACATGTAACAGGTCATCCGCCGAAGGGGGTTGGAGGTCTGTCGCCGGGCGGGGGGTCTGAGCCCAATTCTAGGGAGGGGTTGGGCACTAAAAAAGCGTTCAATAAATGCAAAAAATCTTTAAAAATCGCTAATTTTGGCTCAAATACGTTAAAAAGATCTGTTTTACAGGCGATTTTGCCAATTCTTGCGTTTGAAATAGTAAAAAATGGTAAAATTTGCTCAAAAAATTACTTGCCAGAAATATCGTGTCGGTGGCTCGCCATCCGGGGGGCTGGCCTAAGTCGGGTGGGGCAAACCCCCGAACCCCCCATGAAGGGCAGTGAGAAAAATATCAAAAATCCCAAATTTGCGCTACTGAATTGGCTAAACTTCTGAAGGTCGACTAGTTTTTCTAAATTCGCTTTCACACGTACCGTGCCAACACCCCAGCAAAAAAAGTCATAGTATACAGTCGAAGAGCCAACCTTTTGTTTGAGTCCAAAGACACTCTCAAATTTCTCGTCAAACTGTTCTCTGCGGTGATTGAGCGCAGCGGCAAATGCTTCTCCCTCCAGCGATTCCATTCTATTGGTGTAGCTGCCGGACTCAAAGATAATATCGAATTCAGTGGCTTTGCTGAAAGTTATCTGCAAGGCCACAAAGTTGGGCTTCTCCGTTTTCGGTGCTCCGGCCGGCAGATATCCCATTAGACCTAGGTAGTGGCTGAGTTTAGAGTCCTTCAATTCCAGCACTCCCGTTCCGCTGATAATCAGTTCTTTGAAGCGACGCGCGTCCGGGAACGGGTCGAGCCTGGCGGCCAGGAAAGACCGCGCCACCACGTTCAACGGCTTCTTGGAGAACTTGAGCTTAAACTCGCCCAGCTCTGGTGTGTAGCCGTCCACGTAGTCCACATAGGTCAGGTACTGTGGTCCGATTATGTGTGGTCGCAAATAAGAGCCGTCTGAATCGGACGCTCCCAGCGAAATGTATACCACGAAGGAATGCAGTGCCACTGTTTCGTTACTGATGTGTTGCTGAAATTTGGCACCAGCTTATTGGCAAAACCAGAATTCTTCAGAGGTGTAAAAATTTTGTAAAAGAACGCGGGTTTCTCATTTTTGGAAGATTATTTCGTTCATTCCGCCCCCAAAAGTAGTGGCGCTCTCTGTACGCTACTGGGTAAATGTACCCAAATCCTCTCTGATTACATTAGGTAAGGCAGTGATTCGTGCAGTCCAATCTCCACCGTGCTTTCCTCCTGGACGTTTGACAAACTCCGTGCGAACAGTGACCAGTCTATCAATCAGTTCTTGCGATCCGAAAGTGCGCCCATCGTGTTCCAACCAACCGTAGCTCACTAACTCATCTTGCTGGTCGCACCAGTGCCTGGAAGACACAGAATTCTCTCTTTAAACTTCACGTCAACCACCTATCCAATCGCAATCACCACTCAGGCGAACACTGATGACATTCTGTTAGTCTAAACTCCAATAAAAATTTGTGTTTGCTTGAGGCTTGAGTCAACACAAGTTAAGCAACTCTGTTTGTTCGCAAGCGTTCGCGACCATTTTAAAAAGGTGTTAGTTGAGTAAAGTAGTAAAAGTGAGGGTACCTGACCCGGGGGATGAGAACCTGTTGACTTTGGGGCTGTTCGAACCACATCAGACCCACCAGCGGTGTTTTGGGCGAGCGCGTACGCATCCCGAAGTAGTGATTTGAGCCGTAGGTGCCCCAGAACATGGCCGGGTCGGTAGAAATGCCAAACTCGTCTGCACCCAACACTCTGGGCAGATCAGAGACAGTGGAGACTTGGGCAGGCAGGACCACGTATCGCTCGTGCACCTGGCAACCGATGAGAGCGAGCGAGACCGGCACTACGATCGAAATCAGCACAATCAAGCCGTATCGGAAGGCAGCGTTCGACGACGATTTCCTGCTTTCGCCCGACTTGG
Organism: Sabatieria punctata; assembly: GCA_030248155.1. Lineage (NCBI taxonomy): Eukaryota > Metazoa > Nematoda > Chromadorea > Araeolaimida > Comesomatidae > Sabatieria > Sabatieria punctata. Next base: position 1,989 of record JASANB010004990.1, on the reverse strand, counting down.
GCGGACGCCGCGGAGGAGGCCCGGGACTCTTGTTTTTAGTCATGGCACACTAACACACAACAGATGCATCGACGCCTAATCTAATTAGCACACTACACCTTACACAGCCATTCCAATATAATGGGAGCCTGTTTTGATTCTTCTCCAGAAACGAGACTTGCCTGGGCTTGGCTGAGTGCCGTGGCGGTATGTACTGCAAATTATTCTCCAATTCTAAATTCGGCGCTCCACTCAACAGCGCTCTCACAGGTGTGGAGATCACTCGAATTTAAAATTCTGAACCCAGACGACCGAATGTAGTATCAAATGACTGCTGATGATCTATTGATTATTATTTTACACATAAACATCTAATTAATCCATTCTATATTCAGTTTTAAATCAGATTATGCGTTTTGGTCTCGGAACAAATCCTGTTTAACGTACGCACCCAAATTGTAAATCTTTAACAAATATGAAAGAACGCGGTATCAAACAATTGTCTTTAATCCCCACATTATTGTTTTACACACCAGCACATTCACAACCAATTACTGCATGCTAACTCAGATTACGTGCTCTCGTCATATCGCCTTACTTCATCGATTGAGTGGCCGATTATCCACTTCGAAAACGTGCTATTGTAAGTCATGGGCATAGACGTACATTCATTCCCAAGGCTGGATCGGTAGACCATTACCCTAGCTACAGAATAAGTACAGTTAGAATGATTTGGATTGAAACCTCAGGACGGTGGCCCCTTTTAAACGACGATCATCACTACCAAAAACGAAAAAATAGAAAAAAATAAGTTTGCTAGGTCATCTTTTGAAAGATAGCTACCATTTTTCCTTTATAAGTAGGCGAACCATAGATGCATATTTCGGCGCATTTACTTTCAAAGATCCTTGAACAACAAATAAAAAAATGGAAAAGAGAAAAATGCGCCGTCGAGCGAGACACACTTACTAAAACAATCGTAGCATTGGAGTCCGCCAACAGATATGTCTAGAGATGGATGTGCAAGCGTTCACACCTGTGTATTTTGAGAGTGGGGTTTAGCATTTGGTGCAGTTTCATAACGAAAAAATCCTAAAATGACTGAACTAATCTGATTTTAGCTCCCTTTTGAGCCTAAATTGGTAGTTTCAGCGATTTTCGGCTAAAATCGAATTTTAACTTTTTATGGGAGAATACCTGATACCTGTATTTTTGTTAATACCTACTATACCTGATACCTGATTGGGTATTTTGAAACACCTGTACCTAATACCTGATATTAGGTACTTTTCCAACTACTGCAACACAATATAAAACAGTCAGGCACTAAACGCCGTTTATGGTACCAGTACCTAGGGTAGTGGTACCATACCGTACTGTATGTATGGTACCACCACAACCCTCCAAAGGTGGGGTACCATATATGGTGCCAGTACCATATCTAGTACCACCACGATCGTCAGCGATGGAGCACCATATATGGTACCGGTACCTAGGGTAGTGGTACCATATGGTACCGTACCGTGTACGTATGGTACCACCACGAGCCCCAAACTTGGGGGCACCATATGGTACGGTACCTAGGGTAGTGGTACCATATATGGTACCATACCATGTACGTATGGTACCACCACGAGCCCCCAAACGAGGGCACCATATATAGTACCAGTACCATGTAGGTACCACAAGCACCTTATAATGGTGTCGGTACCTCATAAACGGCGTTAAGTGCCTGACTGTAAAAGTCACAACAATTGATTTGGTGTATGCCATGGTGGATTTTAGCGCAGGTACCTAGGAATTGATGTTGCTCAAAATGCTGAAAACCTTTACATTAAGTACTGAAAATTATCTGTAAATTTACCCCAGAATGTCATTTTATGCGTTTTAGATGCTGCTTGCCTGTTTTGGATAACGAGGAGCTAACCAGATGCCTCTAAGCTTTTACATGGACATTTTCGAGATCCTGGGTCACTGTCACTGTTTTTTAGCAGGAAAATACAACAATTT